>JADRCD010221490.1:0-32541 GCA_019843815.1 Montemys delectorum | reverse complement strand
CCTTTCCTACCTTCATGAATCCAGCTTGCAAGAATATAGCAGAGACTTTATTTAGAGGAACTAAGACATTCTCTTGCTAGCAAATAACTGATAAAAAGGCCAAGAAAGGGAGGTGAAATACATCACAGTCAGGCGAAAAGAATCCCCTGGTTTTGACATAAAGTGTGATGCTTTCAAATAGTTCCTACTACCTAATTTTGAGGGAAAGTTAATACTTTGCATGCTTAGTTTCTGCTCATGGCTCTGAACTGAGAGAACTGAGATCTTTGGAGAAGCCAAAAGTGGTTTAAGTGACTTACCAGAATAAATAAACTGGTTTCTCTTAGCTGAGGTTTCCTAATTTTGAAGCACAAGTAGCAGCCACTGAAAAATCAACCCAACAGAGAGAAGCAAGCACAGAAACTCAGCTAGAGGGATCTCCCTGAACTGGGGAGAGCTCAGGATCTCAAAGTGATTCCTTATCAGCAGCCAGCTTCAGGGAGGCCAGCTTATCAACACGTAGGGATCAGAGCACTCTCATTAAGGTAAGGCAGAAATGTGTACCAGGCACTCAGGCCGGAGACTATTCCTTGCTACCCACAGGGCCACGCCTAAAACGCCTGAGATTTTCCAGTTTTCCAGGGATAAGGTATCTCCATGCATAGCAAGATACAAGGGCAAAGACTAGATGAAATCATAAGGCAGATTTGCATTTAGCTTAGCATTAGGAGATCTAGGTTTAGCCCTGTTGCATGTTGGATAATCTAAGGCTGGGTCAAGAAGTCGTTAGGTATTGCACTGGGATTGGGGCAAGACTGAGGCTGTAAGGCCAGAATTGAAACTGAACTGGTTGGCAGCTTTCAAGAGCTTAGGGTAATTACCCTGGCTGTCCTTTAAAATTAGCCAGTGCCTCCCAGATAGCACAGCAGCCTTCTCCCTAATATTCTCTCTCCAAATAACAACAATGCGTTTTCTCTATACAAGACATTTTTCCAGAGTCTCTCTCCCAGAGGAAGCTGTTAAACTATCGATTGTTTCACTTTGCAAACATCTGCATTGGTGGCAAATATTGGTGACTATATTCTAAAAGCAACTGCAAGTTCCCTAGTAACTTCTCTTTTCTCTTTGAGATATCCTTTTTAGTTCAATTGCAGACCCACTCATCTTCAGCCCCAGTCAAAGAGCACATTACCTCAGCCTGAGAGTGTGGGAAGCATCTGTCTTTTAGAGATGTAAATGTCTTTCTTCCACTTACCTGAAATGTACTAATGAACTCTGGAATCCATCAGCACTTAGAAAAGTCCATGTGAGTAGTAATTCAGAGTGACACGTGGGACTATTGCCTTCCTCTGTTGTCTTGTTTATCCTGGATGCATGCCCCGTACTTAAAAAGCACCATTTTTTAAAATGAAAACAGAAATCTGAATGTTGTAGTAAGTCTAACAATCTTAAGTTTATTGAACTATTTAAAAATTGTTAAGTGGAGAAAAGAAACTCTATACCACAGAGGGCTGAGAGAGCACATGGCAAGGAGTAGGGGAAAGTGGCTTCCTTCAGTGCTGGAGACAGACTGCGCTCCAGGCTGTTTCAGCTGCCTTTTTAAAAGTAAAACCATCCTGCTTCCTCCCTCCATTTTCATTTTCAACTAAAATCCCCTAGTCCCTTTGTGAGGACTAGGGCCTCACACAGTGAAATAGTGGGTGACCTCACATCTTTCTTGTGTACCTATTATGTACACAAATGAGAGAGTAAGTCCACCCATATTTTAACTGTCCTAGCAACAGTCATTGCTTTAGGAATCTTAAGGCAATCTGCAAAGTAAAGAAGCTGATTGTGATGCTAAAAGTGTGTTTTGTAAATAGTTTTGGGTTTTACATACAGAGTCTACCTTCGCCTGGAACCATTCCGAATGCTGTCTAGGTATCTGGAGACAGGTAGACATAAAGCCAGGGACTAGTCTGTAAAAGAAATTAACCAAAGGGAAGAAGTCTGTTTAAGCTTGATCCAGCCTAGAAGACTTGAGCATTGAAGGGGTCATTCAAAGTGAGACATGCCACCTTCAGAATCAAATCCTGTCACCCAGTAAAAGGGAGCTTCAAATGCAAGCTAGCTAAGATGAAATGAGGTCCTTCTTTGATATCTTTATCATCCATATGCCCTGAATCAAAGAAACTTCAGCAACATGAGGACTGCAACAGAACTTCAAGTGTCCTTGCATGACCTGGAAGTGTTTTGGGGATGTTCTGGCAGAAGTGGGATCAGCACTAACAGATAAGGGCAACTCTTACAGAGACTAATAGTCTTACTAGGAAGATAGCCAAGAGACTACTAGGAAGAAAGTAGAGAATGGGCCTGGATTTGAGAGAAGTCCAGGCGTGCTTGATGACAGACAGAAGATATTTCTGAACTTCACTTACTTTACCCACCTGGCAACTCCTGGAAACAACTGCACAAAATTTGGAGGTGAAGAAACCATTGGAAACAGCTGGTCCTGATAAGATATAGGAAAAACAAGCAATATGCAACAGGCGTCATTACTGTCTGTGTGACCCCATGTTGGGGGCTGGGGGAGGGGGAGGGAGTGTGTGTCTTTGTATTATTTGAAGGAACTCAGGTCAGAACATCTTTAGATTCATACAGACATTAAAAAAGCTAGGATAGTAAATCCTAGCCTCTTATTAATTTGTGTGTGTGTGTGTGTGTGTGTGCACATGCATTTAAATAATGTCAGCTTTAGCTTCTCTTTCTCCTTATAAAACATTGTGCATTTTCAGATTTTCCCCCCAAGACATGCTCAAGTGCTGAGTCACTTTTAAAGAAAAAAAAAAAAAAAGAAAAGTGATCAAGCTTCTTAGGGCTAGCCTCAAGGATGACTTAAGCACACTTTCCCCCTCCTAGTTGTGATTCTTTCGATGCTAAACGACGTCACATTGTGCAATCTTAATAAGGTTTCCAATCAGCCCCACCCACTCTGGACCCACCCCTACCCTCCAACAAAGATTTTTATCAAATGTGGGATTTTCCCATGAGTCTCAAAATTAGAGAGTCGACTCCCAATAAATATGAGAGTGGGGATGTCTGTAGCTCACTCTGCTCTCGAGCCCACCAGGAACGAAAGTCAACTCCATCTACCCTCCAGAAACAGCTATGAAGTTCCTCTCTGCAAGTAAGTGAAGGCAGTTCCTTGTCCTCTGGTGGAGCTATTGAGACTGTGTGAGAGAGGAGTGTGAAGCAGAGAGCCAGCATTGTGGGTTGGCCAGCCGCCAGCAGCCCAGCAGCCAGCAGCCAGCAGCCAGCAGCCAGCAGCCAGCAGCCCCGGCCAGCAGCAGGCGCCCAGCTGTGCTATTTGCTCACTTGCCGGTTTTCCCTTTCCTCCACTCAGGAGACTTCCATCCAGTTGCCTTCTTGGGACTGATGCTGGTGACAACCACTGCCTTCCCTACTTCACAAGTCTGGAGAGGAGACATCACAGGGGATACCACCCCCAACAGACCAGTATATACCACTTCACAAGTCGGAGGCTTAATTACATATGTTCTCAGAGAGATCTTGGAAATGAGAAAAGAGGTGGGTAGGCTGTGAAAGTGATGAAGGCCCAGTGTGGGCCTCCACTCATTCTCTTTGCTCCTGAATTAGGAATCTCTGCTGGGTTCTAGGGCCTGTAGGATTTGAAGCTAAAGACCAGACTAGACTGTGTGCTCCCTTTCTCTCTTCTTTGCGGGTTTTGAGTGGAGGTTGGGAGGGGGTTCCTTTCCTGTCTGGAAGATACAGAATGTGACTGCATTTCTCGAAAATTCA
Organism: Montemys delectorum; assembly: GCA_019843815.1. Classification (NCBI taxonomy): domain Eukaryota; kingdom Metazoa; phylum Chordata; class Mammalia; order Rodentia; family Muridae; genus Montemys; species Montemys delectorum. Next base: position 28,764 of record JADRCD010221490.1, on the reverse strand, counting down.
CAATGGGCCATTTTCAGTTCCTACTGCTTCTTGGGTAAGGATTCCCTTCTTCTTCTTCTTCTTCTTCTTCTTCTTCTTCTTCTTCTTCTTCTTCTTCTTCTTCTTCATCATCATCACCATCCTCCTTCTCCTCCTCTTCCTCCTCCTCACATCACTCCTTATTATTCCTATTATTTCCTTATCCCTTTGCTTTCATTTGTTCCTTGAATTCTATAAGGACCAGAAAGTACTTTTTGGCTGAATGTAAAAAGCTGTGTGTGTGTGTGTGTGTGTGTGTGTATGTATGTATGTATGTATGTATGTATGTGTCTGTCTGTGTGTGTGTATGTGTGTGTGTGTGTGTGTGTGTGTGTGTGTGTGTGTCTGTGTGTGTGAGATCAGGACACTCCAGGGTCAGCCCCGATAAGATGGATGTTGTATAGAGCCCAATAAAGTGCTAACACAAAAAACAAACAAAGAAACAAACAAAAAAACAAACAAAAAAACAAACCTAGATTAGGCTGGGCATGGTGGTGGATGCCTCCCAGCACTTAGGAGGCACAGGCAGGAAGATCTCTGTGAGTTAGAGGCCAGCTTGGTCTACATATTGAGTTCCAGGATACCCAGGGCTACATTGAGAGATCCTTGGTCAAAAAAAATCCAAAACAACAAACAAACAAACCAACCAACCAAAAAAAAAAAAAAAAAACCCAACCACCAACCAAACCTACCTAGATTAAAATATCTCCCATCTTTAAATGAAAAGTATTTTGACTCTGCTTGACAGAAAGAAAAAAAATCATAAGCAAGATTAATAGCCTAGACTTTAGGTCTGGTTGTGTAGAACCAACTTTGTAATCTTGGGAAAATTCCCAACTATTTAGTACTCTTTATCTGCATAATTATGGAGTTACAGATGATGGCACAGACCCTTCCAGATGGTTGCCTCAAGATATCATCAAAATTTCTGTCCTTTACCAAGTTCTGCTCTATGCTGGGCAGCTTTTATCATTGAATCCTTTATTTGCACATAGGAAATACTTAGAAGAGTAACAAACTTGAAGCCAAAAGAGAGCCTGGGACTGAGCCTAAGGGTATCTTTTTATTTATTGGGCTGTTTAGTAGGGTTCTAAGAAGGTGTAGCTTCCCTTTTCTTAGAGTGTCCTGGCTATGGAAGAGCATGATTTGGCCCTCTAGTGGTGTTTTTTGTAAGGGGTACTTAAGTGACTGCTCTGGTAATCTTTTGCAGTTGTGCAGTGGCAATTCTGATTGTATGAACAACGATGATGCATTGTCAGAAAACAATCTGAAACTTCCAGAGATACAAAGAAATGATGGATGCTTCCAGACTGGATACAATCAGGTAGAAACTTTTCACATTTACTTTCAGCAATACTTCAGCCAAGGTCCTCTATTGCATGTGATGCCTGCAAATATACAGTCCTAGTCAGGTAACATGGGGAGTACATCCAACTTCACTTGGATGTAACTGGCCAGCAGTAGCTCGCATACAAAAGGAGATTGAGAGGCACCTCAGTGGCTGCTAGGGTGAGGGAAAGTTTACCAAACAGTACTATAAATGTTCAATCTATGTCTCTCAGGAGCCAAATGTTTCAAGTCTCTATTCTCATCTTGGCTTTGAGATGTTAGATGATTAAAAAACATTTTTTTCCTAAAAAAAAAAAAAAGGGAGAATAGATATAAAAAATGTTATTTAAATGTCATGAGGAAAGTAATTTACAGATTTGATTAAAAAGCAGTTTCTTTGAACAGGTAAAGTCCTCACTATGCTGGGATTCTTCACCACTGTTATCTGTTAGAAGTCATAGCAAGTTTAGCTAGCTCATGTCTAGTACAGTAGTTCATGAGCCAGTCTCTTCTCTGGCTGCCCCTGGAAGGATCCAGGCCTACTTTCCCTACTGAGGATACTCTTCACACCCCTCTTATTCCAGCCAGTGATATAACCTGCATGGGTTTCTCATTATTTCTTAAAAGCAGGACTCAGATCAGAACAAGGGTACAGGAAGGGCACTGGGGGAGTGAGGGTCAGAAGTGGATTCTGACTGCCACACTCTAGGGCTTGGGGGAAGTATTAAGTGGTGCCTCTCTCTACTTGTCCAGATAATTAAAGGAGGTCAGCTGATGCTGCCTGTTGTCTAATTCTGTACAAGATGCTGAAGAGCAGGAATCTTATTCTCAAATTGAGTCTATCTCCTAGAAAGAACTGATCTCCCTTTCTATTTCACTCATAGGAAATTTGCCTATTGAAAATTACCTCTGGTCTTCTGGAGTATCAAATCTACCTGGAGTACATGCAAAACAACTTACAAGATAACAAAAAAGACAAAGCCAGAGTCATTCAGAGCAATACAGAAACCCTAATTCATATCTTCAAACAAGAGGTGAGTGCTTCCCCATCTCTCATGCAATGTGGGAAGAGATGCTCAGGAAAAGCAGCCAGCATCCCAGGGTAGCCACACTTTTTCCAGACAGCTGCTCAGGAGGGAAAGAGTCTAAGCAACAGTTCTTGACTGTAAGACCTTGTTTGGTTTTACTTTGGGGTTTTGTTTGGGGCTCTCTTTTGCAAAGAACATGCTTTAAACTGTATTTAATAGAATGTTACTAATTGCTTAAGAGGTAAGAAATCTATAACAGACAAAATGAAGAATATCTAGCCTTATGCAGTCACCCATTATGAGAACACAGAGCACAAAAGTGGCTTTAATATTTAATTCTTGGCAAGTGACATTTTTGTTACCAGAGACCTAATGCCGAAAAGTAGCCAAAAGCTAAATTGTCAGGAAAGGAAGGAATCAAGGGCTTCTGGCTGCTACTAGCTATTAAATGGTAGGTATGGAGGATTGATGGCTCAGAATATGGATGAGGCAAGCCAGATGCAATAAGAAGGGCTTGGAATGAAACCCTCATGCTAAGGCTGCTTCTGCCTCTTGTAGTTTCTTGCCTTAAATCAGAGAGTTTCCCAGTTTAAAGTGCACAGGAATCACTCAGGGTCTTGTTCCAGCAGTCTGTCTAGAAAGGGAACTGAGATTCATTTTTGTAAACAGCTTCTTGTTTATGGCCCTGCTATCGTATTCAGGCTCCTAAGTAGTGGGGCAAGCCTTCCAGTTAGTCTTTCTCATGCCAGTGAGCCCATGGAAGGGTGTTTCCTGCATTCTACATGCTACCACACTTAAGAGTCTCTCAACGGAGTCTGAATGGGAAGGATGAAGGAATGCATTTGATTTAGATCCTTCTGTGCTACCTTTTCTGATGGGGACTTCTGTTATCCAGTAGCAATATTGTATGTTAGCATGGATGTTTGGATAACCAATGAATAAGATGGTGGTGGTAACCTCTGGATGCTTACTCTCTAGTGGGAGACAGAACAGTAAGGTTAGGGTTCTGTTGATATTGAAAAACTAATAATAATCACCTTGAAAAAAAAAAACCAATGGAGTTGTTAAGCATGGGTCTCTCTCAGGGTAAGCTTGGAGCAAAAGCACCTCCTGTGGCTTAGGTGAGTCAAAGCAGATGGACCTAGTTACTCTCATTCATCCTTAATTAGAACTTCTCCCCACAGCCCAGAGCACTCCACAAGAAAAAAATTGTGAGATATTTAACTAGTTTTTCTTTTTTTCTCCTTTAGGTAACAGATTCATATAAAATAGTCCTTCCTAGCCCAACTTCCAATGCTCTCCCAATGGAGAAGCTGGAGTCACAGAAGGAGTGGCTAAGGACCAAGACCATCCAACTCATCTTGAAATCACTTGAAGAATTTCTAAAGGTCACTTTGAGGTTTACTCGGCAAACCTAGTGTATTATGCCTAAGCATATCAGTTTGTGGACATTCCTCACTCCGGTCAGAAAATATATCCTGTCATCGGGTATATGACTTATGTTGTTCTCTAGGAAGAACTGACAATACGAATGTTTGGGACACTATTTTAATTATTTTTAATTTATTGATAATTTAAATAAGTAAAATTTAAGTTAATTTATGATGAATATTTATAGTTTTTATGAAGTTTCTCTTGAAATATTATATGTTATAGTTTTGAAATGATAACATAAAAATCTATTTGATATGAATATTCTGTTAACTGGCCAGATGGTTTCTTGGAAATGTATAAGTTTACCTCAATGAATTGCTAATTTAAAGATGTTTTTAAAGAAATCTTTGTGATGTATTTTTATAATGTTTAGACTGTCTTCAAACAAAAAAAAATTTATTATATTCAAAAATCAGGGACTGAAATATACTGAAAATACATGCCAGCTGGTAAAGTACTTGCCTAACATGAGCAAGGTCCCAAGTTAAATCCAAGAATCCTCCCCCAAATTAATAATTAAGCACTTTTTATGACATGTAAAGTTAAATAAAAAGTGAAAATAGCTGCAGATGGTGAGTGAGAGGTACCATGAGAAAGCATTGCATACACCACATTAGTTAATTTCGGTCTTATACATTCTTTTCTGGACATGAGAGAGTAAGGGATTTAACTAAACCACCTTTTGGAAACATAAAACATGATCCCTGATTTGAATAAGTCTACCTCCCTCCAGACCTATTTATAACTTTTAGTTGTAATTGAAAGACAGATATAGAAAATCTCAAAACATTTTAATATGGATTAAGAGCATTTAGAGTTGAAGTCACAGACTCTGAGACCATAGAACGACTTAGGTAAGATATAGCAATACTCAAGCTCCAAAAAATAGCCAGAAGTTCTGCCTCCCTCATCTGGAGTCTCCAATGTACTGCACACCTCCTATTTGCGTCTGCCATTATATATCATACCTTAAAACTGGATGAGCTCTCTAGCTAGCTAGCATATGGGTCTCTCAAGAAAGCAGACTCTAGTGTACTTACCTTTTCATGCTATAGCCCTGGTCAGGAGCCTGAGTAAAGTAGACCCCTATAAGTATTTGCTGAATGAAAAGAGAATAGCTAATCACAGTATAATGAAAGTCAGTTCTTGGTGAATATAGAGCATTTGGGTGACATTGCAGTAATGTGCCATTGTCATTAAAAAAGTAGAAAGGAATGGAAATGAAACATTTTAAGGATTTCTAAATAAGGCAACAAGTAGGCAGAGGGTGAAACATACCTTCATTTCCTTCTCCACAGACATTACTCTTCATGTCTTCTTTCAGTCCTATCAAAATGAATGTTTGGTAGTATAAACCAATAATTTCAGCATTCTAGGGGCAGATACAAGAGTATTGTGGGTTTTAGCCTAGCCTAGACTGTAGGAGGAAAGCCTGTCTCAACCTTATCCCAATTTCATACATGCGTGTACATGCATGTACACTTATGTGCACATGCGCACATGGTTGTGTATGTGTATGGTGATTATGATGATAATGATGAAGAGATGGTGTCTATAACTTAATGTGCCTCCTATTTCTGCATTAAACTGGGAATTTGGTACTGAATTCTCTTTCTTTGTTTCTCCTTTCTTTTCCTTCCTTCCTTCCTTCCTTTCTTCCTTCCTTCCTTCCTTCCTTCCTTCTCTTTCTTTTTCTCCTTCTTTCTCTTTCTCTACTTTCTTTATTTCTTTCTCCCTTCTTTTTACTTTATTATTATTTACATTCCGGCCATTGCTCCCCAGAATCCCCTCCCACAGTTCCTCATCCCATTCCTCCTTCCTCTTGCCTCCGAGAGGGTCCTCCCCCCTACCAGACCTGCCTCTTTCCTAGGGCCTCAAGTTTCTTGAGGATTAAGTGCACCTTCTCCCACTGAGGCCAGACCAGGCAATCCTCTGCTATATATGGGCCTGTGGTGTCAGTCTAGCCCATGTAAGCTGCCTCATTGGTGGCTCAGTCTCTGAGATCTCCCTGGGGTCTAGGTTAGTTGAGACTTCTGGTGTTCCTATGGGGTTGCCCTTCCCTTCAGCTTCTTCAATCCTTCCCCTAATTCAAACATAGGGGTCCCCAACTTCAGTCCAATAGTTGGGTGTTAAGTGTCTATTTCTTTCTCAGTCAGCTTCGGGTTGGGCCTCTCAGAGGACAGACAGCCATTCTATGCTCTTGTCTGTAAGCACATCATAACATCAGTAATAGTGTCAGGCCTTCAACACCCCCTCATCCCCTGTCATGCGATGGATTCCAATAAGGGCTAGTCATTGGACCAACTTTCCTTCAGTCTCCTCTCTATTTTTGTCCCTGCAGTTCTTTTAGACAGGAACAATTCTAGGTCAGAAATTTTGACTGTGGGTTACTAACCCAGTCTCTCCACTTGTCCTGTCTATATACTGTGAAGGTGGACTCTCCGGGTTCCCTCTCTCCATTGTTGGACATTTTGGCTAAGGTCACCCCCACTGAGTCCTGAGAGTCTCTCACCTCCTGGGTCTCTGGTACTTTCTAGAGGGTCCCTCCAACCCCTCACCCCCTAAGGCTGCATATTTCCATTAATTCTCCTGGCCCTGTGGGCTTCTCTCCTGTCTATCTGCCCCGTTTAATCTTGTTCCCTTTCCCCTTTCATTCCCCTCTCTCACCCAGGTTCATTCTTCCCTCTGCCTCCCATGATTATTTTATTCCCCCCTCTAAGTGGGATTGAAGCATCTTCACCTGGGTCTTTCTGTTTGTTATACTTCTTATGGTCTGTGGGTTGCATCCTAGGTATTCTATACTTTTTGGCTAATATTCATTTATCAGTGAGTACATACCACGCATGTACTTTTGGGTCTGTCTTACCTCACTTAGAATGATATTTTCTACTTTCACCCATTTGCCTGCAAAATTTGTGATATCCTCATTTTTAATACCTTAATAGTATTCCATTGTGTAAATGAGCCACATTTTCTGTATCCATTCTTTTGTTGAGGGACATCTGAGTTGATTCCAGCTTCTGGCTATTACAAATAAAGCTGTTATGAAAATAGTGGAGCACATGTCCTTGTGGTATGGTAGGGCATCTTTTGGGTATATGCCCGAGTGGTATAGCTAGGTCTCCAGGTAGAACTCTTTCCAGTTCTCTGAGGAAACTCCAGAATGATTTCCAGAGTAGTACCAGTTTGCAATCCCACCAGCAATGGAGAAGTGTTCTTCTTTCTCCACATCCTCACCAGCATCTGCTATCACCTGAATTTTGATCTTAGCCATTTTGACTGGTATGAGGTGGAATCTCAGGGTCATTTTGATTTGCATTTCCCTAATGACTAAGGATGTTGAATATTTCTTTAACTGCTTCTTGGCCATTTGAGAATTCTGTTGAGAATTCTCTGTTTAGGTCTGTACCCCATGTTTTAAAGAATTTTTTTATTACTTTTGTTTCTTACAATTCAGTCACTGCCCCCTTTCCAGCCTGCCCTCCCGCAGTTTTTCATCCCATTCCTCCCCTCTATCCTACAAGCCCCCTGCCTACCCCCCAGTCTTCAAAAGGATGTTCTCTGGAACCCCTGCCAGGCCTTCCTACTTCCTGAGGCCTCAAGTCTCCAGGGTTAGGCACCTCTTCTTCCAACTGAGGCCAGGCTAGGCAGTTATATCCCATTTTTAAATTAGGTTATTTGTTTGTTTTTTATTTGGAGGTTAACTTCTTGAGCTCTTTGTATATTTCAGATACTAGCCCTCTATCAGATGCAAGGTTAGTGAAGGATTTTTTTTTGCTTTTTGTTTTGTTTTGTTTGTTTGTTTGTTTGTTTTTTCCCAATCTGTGGGTTGCCAATTTATCCCATTGATGGTGTCTTTTGCCTTACAGAAGTTTTTTGGTTTCATGAGTTCCCATTTGTCAATTGTTGATCTTAGAGCCTGAGCCATTGGTGTTCTGATCAAGAAAATTTCCCCTGTGTCAATGACTTCAAGGCTCCTTCCCACTTTCTCTTCTATTAGATTCAGTGTATCTGGTTTTATGTTGAGGTTCTTGATCTACTTAGATTTGAGCTTTGTGCAAGGTGACAAATATGGGTCTGTTTTCATTTGTTCTACATACAGACAGCCAGTTAGACCAGCACCACTTATTGAAGATGCTTTCTATTTTCCACTGCATGGTTTTGACTTCTTTGTCAAAGACCATTGTTCATAGGTGTATGGGTTTATTTCTGGGTCTTTGATCCTCTTCCATTGTCTGTCTCTACCAATACCATGCAGTTTTTACCACTATTGGTCTGTAGTACAGCTTGAGGTCAGGGATGGTGATTCCCACAAAAGTTCTTTTATTGTTGAGAATTGTTTTGGCTATCCTGGATTTTTTGTTTTTCCATATGAAGTTGAGAATTTCTCTTTCTGTGTCTGTGAAGAAGTGAGTTGGAATTTTGATGGGGATTGCATTGAATCTATAGATTCCTTTTGGTAAAATGGCCATTTTTACTATGTTACTGCTGCCAATCTATGAGCATGGGAGATCTTTCCATCTTCTGGGGTCTTCTTCGATTTCTTTCTTCAGAGACTTGAAGTTCTTGTCAAACAGATTTTTCACTGGCATGGTTAGAGTCACACCAAGATATTTTATATTGTTTGTGACTATTGTGAAGGGTGCTGTTTCCCTAATTTCTTTCTCAGCCTGTTTATCCTTTGAGTATAGGAAGGCTACTGATTTGTTTGAGTTACTTTTGTATCCAGTCACTTTGCTGAAGTTGCTTATCAGCTGTAGGAGTTCTATGGTGGACTTTTTGGGGTCATTTAAGTATACTATCATATCATCTGCAAATAGTGATAGTTTGATTTCTTCGTTTCCAATTTGTATCCCTTTGATTTCCTTTTGTTGTCTAATTTCTCTAGCTAGAACTTCGAGCACTATATTGAATAAATAAGGAGAGAGTAAAAAGTCTTGTCTTGTCCCGGATTTTAGTGAATTATAGTTTTGATGTGTTCTTGATTCAATTTGTGAGAATTTTATTGAGTATTTTTGCATCGATACTCAAAAGTAAAATTGGCCTGAAGTTCACTTTCTTTGTTGGATCTTTGGTTCTGACTGAGACAGAAGCAGATACTTACACCCAATCATTGGACTAAAGTTGGGGACCCTATGTTTGAATTAGGGGAAGGATTGAAGAAGCTGAAGGGAAGGGCAACCCTATAGGAAGACCAGAAGTCTCAACTAACCCAGACCCCAGGGAGCTCCCAGAGACTAAGCCAGCGTACACAGGTTGGTCTGAGTCCACAGGCACATATGTAGCAGAGGACTGCCTGGTCGGGCCACAGTGAGAGAAGGTGCACATAATCCTCAAGAGACTTGAGGCCCCAGGGAAGAGGGAGGTCTGGTAGGGGGGAGCACCCTCTCGGAGGCAAGGGGAAGGAGGAATGGGATCAAGAACTGTGGGAGGGAATCCTGGGAGGCAATGGCTGGAATGTAAATAAGCAAAATAATAAAAAGAAAGAAATCACTTGAATGTAAATAAAAAAATTCTTAATGCCTAGTGTGGGACAACTACCACTAAGTCATTGGTCAAAAGTGTCACAGAGACCCCTAAGATATCAGGCTTCTGACTAGTCATCTTCAGTATTATAGTGGTTATATTTTTGTCTTTTCAAATAAAACTCTAGAATTAATTTGTCAACATCCATAAAATTACTTTCTTAAATTTAGATTGGAATTTTATTGAATACATAGATGAAAGTGATAAGCTGATATTATGGCATCTTCCTATTTATGAAAATAGAATGACTTTTTATTTCTTTAGTCCTTTGTTAATAGCTTTCATTCAAGTTTTTTTTTATTTTTTATTTTTTTTCAGTTATCAAATGACTGTTTATTTGATAGTAGTTGAATAAGTCTTTTTTAATTTATTTTTTATTAGATATTTTATTTACATTTCATATCCCCTTTCCCAGTTTTCCATCTGCAAAAAAAAAATGTATTCCCTCCCCTGCCCCCTGCTTACCAACCCACCCTCTCCTGATTCCTGGCCCTGGTATTCCCCTACACTGGGGCATAGAACCTTCACAGGACCAAGGGCCTTTCCTCCCATTGATGACCAACTAGGCCATATGCAGCTGGAGCCATGAGTCCCACCATGTGTACTCTTTGGTTGGTGGTTTCGTCCCTGGGAGCTCTAAGGATACTAGTTAGTTCATATTGTTGTTCCTCCTCTGGGGCTGCAAACCCCTTCCTTGGGTCCTTTCTCTAGATCCTTCATTGGGGACCCTGTGCTCAGTCCAATAGATGGCTGTGAGCCTCTACTTCTGTATTAGCCAGGCACTGTCAGAGCCTCTCAGGAGACAGCTATATCAGGTTCCTGTCAGCCAGTACTTGCTGGCATCCACAGTACTGTCTAGGTTTGGTGACTGAATATGGGAAGGATTCCCAGGTGGGGTAATCTCTGGATTGTTCTTACTTCAGTTTCTCCTCCATAGTTTGTCTCTGCAATTCCTTCCATGGGTATTTTGTTCCCTCTTCTAAGAAGGAACGAAGTATCCACACTTTGGTCTTCCTTCTTCTTGAGTTTCTTGTGGTTTGTGGATTGTATCTTGGGTATTCAGAGCTTATCAATGAGTGTTTACCATGTGTGTTCTTTTGTGATTTGGTTACCTCACTCAGGATGACATTTTCTAGTTCTGTCCATTTACCTAAGAATGTCATAAATTCATTGTTTTTAATGGCTGAGTGTACATGTACCACATTTTCTGTATCCATTCCTCTGTTGAGGGACATCTGAGTTGTTTCCAGTTTCTGGCTATTATAGATAAGGCTGCTATGAACATAGTGGAGCGTGTATCCTTATTATGTGTTGGAGCATCTTCTGGGCATATGCCCAGGAGTGGTATTTGTTGCCTCCCGCACCCTGTGCAGACCCAGTTCAGCCTCCAGATATTGGTGGCTTCCACCTGAGGCGGTCACCTGGGGAATTAAGCCGAAAGATCTGCAGACTACCGGCTTACCTCTGAAAGAAGTTGCCCTAGAAATTCAGCTGTACAACTACGCCTGTGACAACGCCTACTGCCTGAGGACATCCGCAAACCTCCAAGCAGTTGGTGACCTGAGCTGTTGATGACCTTCGCTTGTGACTCCCTTTGGACTCTTTCCTGACTTCCACCTGCAATGTTTATGCTACGCAAACATTTTAAACCTTGAGTTTTCGGTTCCAGTTCTTACTTGCCTATATAAGCTCAAAACACACCCAAGTAAAGTGTCGCCTTGATAGAACTCTACTTGGCATCCACCTCTTTGTTCTCCCGACCCGTTTCATTTTGCAGGTCCTGTCTGACCTCTGGTCTGAAGAGACCCACAGACCTGAGTGGAACTGCGGGCCAGTTTCACTCAGGTATTGCTGGGTTCTCAGGTAGTAGTATGTTCAGTTTTCTGAGAAACAGCCAAACTGATTTCCAGAGGGGTTGTACCAGCTTGCAATCCCACCAGCAGTGGAGTACTGTTCTTCTTTCTCCACAACCTCTCCAGCATCTGCTGTCACCTGAGTTTTTTATCCTAGCCATTCTGACTGGTGTGAGGTGGAATTTCAAGGTTGTTTTGATTTGCATTTCCATGATGAATAAGGATGTTGAACATTTCTTTAGGTGCTTCTCAGCCATCCAGTATTCCTCAGTTGAGAATTCTTTGCTTAGCTCTGTACCCCATTTTTAATAGGGTTATTTGGTTCTCTGGAGCCTAATTTCTTGTGTTCTTTGTATATATTGACTATTAGCCCTCTATTGGATATAGGATTGGTAAAGAGCTTTTCCCAATCTGTTGGTTGCTGTTTTGTCCTATTGAAAGTGTCCTTTGCCTTACAGAAGCTTTGTAATTTTATGAGGTCCCATTTGCCATCTTAGAGCATAAGCTATTGGTGTTCTGTTCAGGAAATTTTCCCTGTGCCCATGTGCTCCAGGCTCTTGCCCACTTTCTTTTCTATTAGTTTCAGTGTATCTGGTTTTATGTGGAGGTCCTTGATCCACTTGAACTTGAGCTTTGTACAAGGAGATAAGAATGGATTGATTTGCATTCTTCTACATGCTAATCGCCAGTTGAACCATCACCATTTGTTGAAAATGCTGTCTTTTTTCCACTGGATGGTTTTAGCTCATTTGTCAAAGATCAAGTGACCTTAGGTGTGTGGGTTCATTTCTAGGTCTTGAATTCTATTCCATTGATCTACCTGCCTGTCTCTGTAACAATATCATGCAGTTTTTATCACTACTGCTCTATAGTACAGTTTGAGGTCCGGGATGCTGATTCACCCAGAAGTTCTTTATGGTTGAGAGTAGTTTTTGCTAGTTGGATTGCCTATTTGATTGTGGATCATGGTTAATGATCATTTGATGTGCTCTTGGATTCAGTTAGCAGTACTTTTGCATCGATATTCATATGGGAAATTGATCTGAAGTTCTCTTTCTTTGTTGGGTCTTTGTGTGGTTTTGGTATCAACATAATTGTTGCTTCATAAAACGAACTGAGTAATGTTTCTTCTGTTTCTATTTTATGGATTAGTTTGAAGAGTATTGGTATTAGGTCTTCTTTGAGGCCTAAATTCTGCACTAAAACCATCTGGTCCTGGGCTTTTTTTTGGTTGGGAGAGTTTTAATGACTGCTTTTAGTTCTTTAGAGGTTATGGGAATATTCAGACTGACTTAACTTAGTTATTTGGTATCTGTCTAGAAAATTCGCCATTTAATCTAGATTTTCCAGTTTTGTTGAGTGTAGGCTTTTGCAGTAGGGTCTGAAGATCTTTTGAATTTCCTCAGTGTCTTAGTCAGGGTTTCTATTCTTGCACAAACATCATGACCAAGAAGCAAGTTGGGGAGGAAAGGGTTTATTCAGCTTACTTCCACATGGCTGTTGATCACCAGAGGAAGTCAGGACTGGAACTCAAGCAGGTCAGGAAGCAGGAACTGATGCAGAGGCCATGGAGAGATGTTCCTTACTGGCTTGCTTCCCCTGGCTTGCTCAGCCTGCTGTCTTATAGAACCCAAGACTTCAAGCCCAGGGATGGCACCACCTACAAGGGGCCCTACCCCCTTGATCACTAATTGAGAAAATGTCCCACAGCTGGATCTCATGGAGGCACTTCCCCAACTGAAGCTCCCTTCTCTCTGATAACTCCAGCCTGTGTCAAGTTGACACAAAACCAGCCAGTTTCTGTGTTATCTCTCCCTTTTCATTTCTGATTTTGTTAATGTGAATACTGTCTCTATGCCCTCTAATTAGTCTGGCTAAGGGTTTATCTATCTTGTTGATTTTCTCAAAGAACCAGCTCCTGGTTTGATTGTTTGTTTGTATAGTTCTTTTTGTTTCTACTTGGTTGATTTCAGCCCTGAGTTTATTTCCTGCCATCTACTCCTCTTAGGTGTATTTACTTCTTTTTGTTCTAAAGCTTTCAGGTGTGCTGTTAAGCTGGTAGTGTATGCTATCTTCAGTTTCTATTTGGAGGCACTGAGAGCTATGAGTTTTCCTCTTAGCACTGCTTTCATTGTGTTCCATAAGTTTGGGTATGTTGTATCTTCATTTTTATTAAGTTCTAGAAAGTCTTTAATTTCTTTATTTTTTTCCTTGACCAAGTTATCATTTAGTAGAGCGTTGTTCAGCTTCCATGTGTGTGTGGGCTTTCTGTTGTTTTTGTTGCTATTGAAGACCAGCCTTAATCTGTAGTGATCTGATAGGTTGCATGGGATTGTTTCTATCATCTTTTATCTGTTGAGGTCTGTTTTGTGACCAATTATATGATCAGTTTTGGAGTAGGTACCATGAGGTGCTGAAGAGGTATATTCTTTTGATTTAAGATGAAATGTTCTCTAGATATCTGTTAAATCCATTTGGTCCATAATTTTTGTTAGTTTCACTGTGTCTCTGTTTAGTTGGTGTTTCCCTGTTCTTTCCCCCACAATTATTGTCTCAGGTGAAGTGTGTGATTTTAGCTTTAAGAAAGCTTCTTTTATGAATGTGAGTGCCTTTGCATTTGGAGCATAGATGTTCAGAATTGAGAGTTCTTCCTGGTAGATTTTTTTCCTTTGATGAGAATGAAGTGTGCTTCCTTATCTTTTTTGATGACCTTTGGTTGAAAGTTGATTTTATTTGATATTAGAATGGCTACTACAGCTTGTTTCATGGGACCATTTGCTTGGAAAATTGTTTTCCAGCCCTTTACTCTGAGGTAATGTCTGTCTTTGACACTGAGGTGGGTTTCCTGTATGTAGGAAAATGCTGGGTCTAGTGTCTTTTTATTGGGGAATTGAGTCCATTGATGTTAAGAGATAGTAAGGATAGTGATTGTTTCTTTCTGTTATTCTTGATTTTTTTTTTTATGTTTGTGTGGTTATCTTCTTTTGGGTTTGTTGAAAGAAGATTATTTTCTTGCTTTAAGAAAATATGGTGTAGTTTCCTTCCTTGTGTTGGCATTTTCCATCTATTATATCCTTTGTAGGGTTGGATTTGTGGAAAGGTATTGTGTAAATTTGATGATTTCTCCATCTATGAAAATTGAGGGGTTTGCTGGGTATAGTAGTCTGGGCTGGCATTTGTATTCTCTTAAGGTCTGTATGAGGTCTGCCAAGGATCTTCTAGCTTTCATAGTCTCTGGTGAGAAGGCTGGTGTAATTCTGCTAGGTCTGCCTTTATATGTTACTTGACCTTTTTACCTTACTGCCTTTAATATTCTTTCTTTGTTTAGTGTGTTTGGTGTTTTGATTATTATGTGACAGGAGAAATTTCTTTCCTGGTCCAGTCTATTTGGAGTTCTGTAGGCTTCTTGTATGTTCATGGGCATCTCTTTCTTTAGGTTAGGGAAGTTTTCTTTGTTGAAGATATTTGCTGGCCCATTACATAGGGAATCATCACTCTCCTCTATACCTATTATCCTTAGGTTTGGTCTTCTCATTGTGTCCTGGATTTCCTGGATGTTTGGGTTAGGAGTTTTTTGCTGTTTGGATTTTTTTTTTTAAAGATTTCTTTATTATTATAAATGAGTACACTGTAGCTGTCTCCAGATACACCAGAAGAGGGCATCAGATTTCATTATGGGTGGTTGTGAGCCACCATGTGGTTGCTGGGATTTGAACTCATGACCTTTGGAAGAGCAGTCGGTGCTCTTACCCACTGAGCCATCTCACTAGCCCTTGCTTTTTGCATTTTCTTTGACTGTTGTGTCAATGTTTTCTATGGTGTCTTCTGACCCTGAGATTCTCTCTTCTATCTCTTGTATTCTGTTGGTGATGCTTGCATCTATAACTCCTGATCTCTTTCCTAGGTTTTCTGTTTCTAGGCTTGTCTCACTTTGTGATTTCTTTATTGTTCTTATTTTTAGCTTCTGCATGGTTTTGTTCATTTCCTTCACCTTCTAGCTGCTTACCTGTGTTCTCCTGTATTTCTTTGATGGAGTTATTTATGTCCTTCTTAAAGTCCTCTATCATCATCATAAGATGTGATTTTAAATCAAAGTTTTGCTTTTCTGATGTGTTGGGGTAACCAGGACTCACTGTGGTGGGAGAAGTGGGCTCTGATAATGCCAATTAGCCTTAGTTTACCTTGCTTATGTCCTTGTGCTTGCCTTTCACTGTCTGGTTATTTCTGGTGTTAGCTGGTCTTGCTATCTCTGACTGGTTTGTTTGTCCTGCAATCCTGTGTGTCAATATTCCTGGGAGACCAGTTCTCTCTGGGAGGAATTTCTGTATGGAGAGCTGTGGTACAGGTTCAGCTCTGGGGTACAGACAGAGACCAGAAGGATTGTGCCCCAAGTTGATCCTTTGTTCCTGTGTCCTAATGGCTCTGAGAGGATTCCTCTTGGGCCAGGATTTTCCAGAGAAGTGGTGTTCTTACTTGTGCTTGCAGGTGTGTAGGCACTCCTGGGAGACCAGCTCTCTCCTGGCAGTATTTGTGTATGTAGCTCTGTGGTACAGGATCATCTCTCATGCAGATGGAAACTGGAAGGCTCCTGTCCCATTCCTTCCCTCAGTTCTCCTCCCCTATGTCCTGAGGGTTCTGAGCAAGTACCTGTGAGCAGAAGTGGTCATCCAACCTGTGCTCACAGGCCTGTCTGCATTCCTGGGAGGTTATCTCTTTCCCAGTGACACCTGGGTATAGAGCCCTGTGGCAGAGGACCAGCTCCAGGCACAGACCAAAGACAGCATTTTCTATGAATGGTGCTGATTCAACTGGTGGTCAACATGTAGAAGAATGCAAATTGATCCATTCTTATCACCCTGTACAAAGCTCAAGTCCAAGTGGATCAATAATATCCTCCACATAAAATCAGATACATTGAATGTAATAGAAGAGAAATTGGGGAAAAATCTCAAACACATGGGCACAGGGGAAAAATTTCCTGAACAGAACACCAATGGCTTATGCTTTAAGATCAAGAATTAACAAATGGCACCTCATAAAATTGCAAAGCTTCTGTAAGGCAAAGTACACTGTCAATAGGACAAAAAGACAACTAACATTGAATAAAAGATTTTTACCAATCTCAAATCCGATAGAGGGCTAATAATATCCAATATATAGAAAGAACTCAAGATGTTAGACTCCACACCTCTACCCCACATTTACTGCTCTAACTCACATTCATACAGGTACTACCAATTCAAAACTCTACCTTACATTTACACCTCTACATTCATTCCCACCTCTAATTCTCATTAACAACTCTACCACCCATTCACACCTCTACCACCCATTCACACCTCTACTACCCATTCATACCTTTACTCCACATTCACACATCTATCCCCCATTAACACCTCTAACAACCATTCACACTTCTACCAACCATTCACATCTTAACCCCCATTCACACATCTAACCCCATTTAAACAACTACATTTCATTTGTACCTCTACCACCCAGTTACATCTTTACCCTCATTCATACCTCTACCTTGAATTTACAGCTCTACCACAAATTCACACCTCTACCACTCATTTACACTTATACCACCCATTCATCACTCTTCTTCCCATTTAAACCTCTACCACTTATTCACTTCTCTTCACCCCATTCACACCTCTATCCCTTAATACCACTAACACCTATTCACACCTCTACTCCCTATTCATACCTCTACCACCCATTCACACTTCTACCCCCATTCTCACCTTTATCTTCATTCACACCTCTACCCCATTCATACCTCAACACCTCTTTCACACCTCTATCTGCATTCACACCTCTACCACCCATTCGTACCCGTATCCCACGTTCACAGCTCTACCCCACATTCATACCAGTACTACAATTCACACCTCTATACCACATTCACACCTCTACCCCATTCACACCTCTACCACACATTGAAATCTCTATCCCCAATTTATACCTCTACATCCTTAACCAATACCACTGACCCCCATTCACACCTCAACTCCCCATTCACACCTCTATAACACACTTACATATCTACTACACATTTACACATCTACCCCACATCCACAACTCTACTCCCATTCATGTATCTTCTAGCTATTCACACCTCTAACTCCAATTCACACCTCTACTCCCATTCACACCTCTATACCCCTTTCACACCTCTACCATTATTCACACCTCTAGCACCCATTCAGACCATGACCCCACATTCATACCTGTACCCTACATTCATAGCTCTATCCCATATTCATACCAGTACTGCCATTGTAAACCTTTACCACAGATTCACATATCTACCCCCATTCACACATTTTTGACTCATTCACAACTCTACCCCCAATTAACACCTATAACCCATTCACACTTCTACCACACATTCATACTTCTACCACTCATTCACACCTCTATACAACATTCACTCATCTACCCACTAACTCTCATTCACACCTCTGCACCCATTAACACCTCTACCATCCATTCACTCATCTACTCACTATCACACTTCTACCTCAACCAAATTCACACTTCTACCACCATTCACACCTCTACCACCCATTCATACCACAACCACATATTCATACCTCTACCCCACACTCATACCAGTACTACAATGTATACAATACATTACACATCAACCCCTAATTCACATCACTACCCTATATTCATACCTCTACCAGTCATTCATACATGTACCTCTACCCCCTCAATTCACAACACTAACCCTCATTCACTCATCTACCCCCATTCATGCCTCTACCTTGAATTTACACCTCTACCTCAAATTCACACCTATACCACTCATTTACACCTATACCAACCATTCATCCCTCTTCTCCCCATTCACACCTTTACTACCCATTCACAACTCTACCAGCCATTCATGCCACTATTATACATTCACACACTGTTACCCCTCATTCATACCTCTACCCCCCATTTACACCTCTATACCCCATTCACACCTCTACATCCCATTCATAGCTCTATCACATATTAAGATCTCTATCCCCAATTCACACCTCTAATCTCCATTTATACCTCCACCCTCATTCATACTTCTCTCCCCATTCTCACCTCAACCTCCTTATTCACCCCTCTACTACACATGCATACATCTGCTCTACATTCATACCTCTACCCCCATTCACATCTCAATCCCCAATCACACTTCTATCCCACATTCACACCTCTAGAATCCATTCACACCTCTACCACACATCCACACCTCTATCACACATTTACATCTTTAACAACCATTCACACCAATACTAGCCATTCACACCTCTACCAACTATTCACACCTCTATCCCATTCACACCTCTACCCCCATTCACACCTCTACCATTCATTTACACTTCTACCACACAATCATACCTCTACCTCCCATTCACACATCTACCACACATTCACACCTCTACCAGTCATTCACAACTCTACCACCCATTCACACCTCTACCTCCCATTCACACCTCTACCTCCCATTCACACCTCTACCCCCATTCACACCTCTATCAGCCATTCACAATTCTACCTTTCTTTCACACATCTACCACCCCTTCACAGCTCTACTCCCATTCATGATTCTATCTTCCCATTCATGATTCTATCCTCCCATTCATACCTCTACTACCCATTTACACATCTACCACCCATTCACAATTCTACCAGCCTTTCACACTTCTACCCCACATTCATATCTCTACCACACAATCACACCACTACTCCCCACTCACAAATCTACCCCAAATTCACACCTCTACTTCACATTCACACCTCTACAACCCAATCATACCGTGATCCTCCATTCATACCTCTACAACCCATTCACATCCTACACCCTATTCACACCACTACTTGTACTGACATCTCTACCCCAATTTAAACGTCTACCCCAAATTCATATCTCTCTCACTCATTCACAGCTCTATACCCCATTCATACCTCTACAACCCATTCATACCTCTACCAACCTTTCACACCTCTACTACCACTCAAAGCACTACTGCCCATTCACACCTCTATCTCCCATTCACAGCCCTATACCACATTCACACCTCTACCCCCATTCAGATCTCTACCCCACATTCACCACTTTACCACCCATCCAAACCTCTACCAGTCATTCACACCTCTACCTCCCCATTCACACTGCTATTAAATCCACACAATTATTCCACCCCCCCCCCCATTCATGACATCTATACCCCATTCAGGTGAATGTTGGGTAAAGATATGCATGATAGGTAGAAGTATGAATGGGGAATAGAGGTGCAAATGGCAGGATTGAGGTGGGAAATTTTCTACTATGATTTTGTTGAAGATATTTAATGACCCTTTAAGTTGGGAATCTTCACTCAAGATCTGCCCAAGGTCTGCTTAGGGAACTGGCCCAGACTGGCCAGAAGCAACCTGGGCCACTGGTCTGATGGAGTTCCTGTGTGCCTGGGTCCCGCTGGTCCCAATTGCTCCCAGTGTGGGACAGATGTGTCCTCCTCACCTCTGATCCTATGATTTTGGGTGTGTTAGAGTACCTGGGAGTGGAGCTTCCTCTGGGTGTTGTGGGACTGGCTGCAGAATTTGAGCCCAAGGTCTGCTTAGGGCTCTGGCCAAGACAAACTGGAAGCAACCTGTGCTACTGGCTGGCAGAGTTCCTGTGTGCCTGGGTTCTGCTGGTCCCAGTTACTACCGGTATTGGGATAGATGTATCATCCTCACCTCTGATCCTATGATCCTGGGCATGTTAGAACACCTGGGAGTGGAGCTTCCTCTCCAATATTTTTATTACACATGTCTTTAATTTACTTGGTTAGAATAACCCCAAGATATTTATATTGTTTGAGGCGATTGTAAATGCTGTTGTTTCCCTGATTTCTTTCTCTGTCTGTTTGTCATTTGCTCACAGAAGGGTTCCTGATTTGGGTTAGTTGATTGTGTGTGTAGCTGGTTTGCTGAAAGTGTTTATCAGGTATAGGAGTTCCCTGGTGGAACTTTTAGGGTCACTTATGTATATTATCATATTATCTTTAAACTAAGGTACTTTGTTTTCCTTTTTTCCTATTTGTACTCCCTTGATCTCCTTCTTTTCTTATTACTTTAACTAAAATTTCAAATAATATGTTGATAAATATGAAGAGAATGGATGACTTTGTCTTTGATTTTAGTGGAATTGCTTTGAATTTCTCTTCATTTAAGTTGATTTGGGGTATATGTTTGTTGTAAACTGCCTTTATTGTGCTGGTGTATGTCCCTTGTGTCAATAATCCCTTTAGGACTTTTATCATGAAGAGATTTTGGATTTTATCATAGGCCTTTTCTGCATCTAATGAAAAGATCATGTTCATTTTGCCTTTCAGTTTGTTCATATGCTGGATTACTTTTGTTAGTTTTTGTATGATGAACACTTTGCATCTCTGGTATGAGGCTTGCTTGAGCCTGATGAATGGCATTTTTGTTGTGTTCTTGGATTCAGTTTGAAAGTTTTGTATATATATTCATAAGGGAAATTTGTCTGCCACTTTCATTTTTTTGTTGAATATTTATGTTGTTTGGACAAAACTCCAAATTATAAAAGGTATTTCAGCAAAATTTACTATTTTTAAAAGTTATTTATTTATTATTATTATGAGAGGTTATTTGAATGCTATAGTATGCATGTGGGTACGTGTAGATCACAGAACATATGTGTGGAGTTGGTTCTCTCTTTCCACATTTACATGTGTTCTAGGGACTAAACTCAGGTGGTCAGAGTTGTACACAAAATTCTCACCCACTGAGCCATCTTACTTCTCCATTCATCATTATTGTAAACAAGAAGAAATTCCCACAAAACATTAGTAAATTTCTGTTTGCCACAGGGTAAATCTATTTCTTTCAATCTACTCTTCACTGAAAATTTGCAAGTAACAAAAAATTTAGCATAGTGATTAAAAAAAAATAAGGACATAAGACTTGTGCAGGTATTTCGATAACAATCATTTTACATAAAAGTTCAAACATAAAACTTAATCCCAAAATTGTTCTTATTGTGAAAACATTAATACTAATCCAATTTGTTTAGTTACAAATAACTTGGAAAATAGCAACATCCATTCTTGATTTCATAAATGCTCTTGATCCCTGTCTCAGATAAACAGCCATGAAACAGATAGGCTCTCAGCGCAAAAAGAACAACAATAAACTCATCCACAAATCAATGTCCTTTCTTCCTTGTTACATAATTCCACCCTAACCCGTTTCTATCCTCAATATCTGCTTAAGTTTTAAGATCACTCACTCTGATTTTTTAAAACAAAAGAAATCTTTATTGGAAGCGTGTCCATCAATTTTGATATCCTAAAAAGTTACTTCTTGAAATTAAAAAACTGCATGTCATGAGGTCCATAGAAAGTATTTTTTGGAAACAATATGCTTAAGTAATTCTGTAGCATAATTAATTATTTCCTAAAACAAATTAGAACCAGGTTCCTTCAAAACATTTACTTCTGAAAGCATCGTCTCTAAAATCTGTACCAAGCTTTCTAAAAGGAACCTAAAATTAAGATTATTAAGTTCATTGGGGTCTGTCTCTAGTGTTACTAATTTTCTGAGGTCATGTCATACTAAAGTTTGAGAACACTTTCTTAGATTCATATACCCCATTCTCAAGGCAAGTGAGATTAGTTGTGATTGAATTCTAGGGCAGAACAATAATTTCATTCTTTGGTTCAAGACAAACACTTGAAATTCCTTTGGTCAAATAAGTTTCCAGAATAAGAGAAGCCATATGATGATAAAGGGGTTTTGCATATGTAAGCCTCCTTTTGATCACTATCTCTTATCAGTATGTGACAGAGATCTATGAAGGTTCAAATCTTTTTTCTAAACCCTTATATATTGCCCATGTTTAACCTCCATCTGTGATTTGTGCCTACTCAACTCACTCTAGCCACTTCAATTTATGTTCTGTCCATTCTTAAATAATTATATCACATATAATTTTCTAAAACATTCTATGGTAGCTTACCAGTCATTTTCTTTCACAATTTCCTTCTTTCACTAAATTTATAAGGCTGTTATTCACTCTTAGCAATAGGATTGACTGGACACTCCTTCTGTAAAAACTCTCTCCCAGTCAGAGGCCACAGCACAATTTAGGCAACATTAATGCATCTGATTTTTTCATTGTTACTTGCCTATATTTTTCTGGGGTTTCGACATTTCTTTGATTTACTTACACTGGCTATGCTTCCTGTTGGCTTTAATCATGAAGAAATACATGTTCTGTGAAGAGAAAAGGAGTGATATTTTGAGAGAGGCTATTATGACTCTGAAGGGACTTTGCTGTGCCATTTGATTCTGCCAAAGTAGCATCCTGTCTTGGACTTTGATAGCAATCTACATCTTCTGTCACCCCCCCAACATTTTCTAAAGTAAAATTGCTAACATGATTTTACAGGTCTATTGAAGACACAGGATTATTTTCAAAGATTCTGTTTAGTGTATGTATTTAAAGCTATACCATTCACTGTATATTAAAAAGAGGGTTGGCAGATTCAGCTTAAAAAAACCTGAAAATTCTTATTTTTTAAGAAAAATATGGAGGAACTCCATCAGCCCAGTGGTTCAGGTGGCTTCAGCTCTGTCTGGGCCAGTGTCCTGAGCAGAGCGTGGGAGCAAACTTGGCAGCCAGTACTACAACACCCAGAAGAAGCTCCACTCCCAGGTGCTCTAGCAAGCCCAGGATCCCAGGATCCCAGAATCCCAGAATCACAAGGTCACAGAGACTGCTTGACTCTGAGGAGTTCTAACACAACCAGGATCTCAGGAAGAACAGGCTCCAGTCAGATTTAGCTAGGGCAGGTAGCACTAGAGATAACCGGGGGGGGGGGGGGGGGGGGAGCAAGTGTAAGAAAATAAGCAACACAAACCAAGGTTACTTGGCATCATCAGAACCCAATTCTCCCACTATAGCAAGTCCTGGACACACCATCACATGAGAAAAGTAAGATTCAGATCTAAAACCACTTCTCATGATGATGATACAGGACATTAAGAAAGACATAAATAGGGGCTGGAGAGATGGCTCAGTGGTTAAGAGTACCAACTGCTCTTCCAAAGATTCTGAGTTCAAATCCCAGCAACCACATGGTGACTCACAACCATCTGTAACAAATCTGATGCCCCCTTGTGGTGTGTCTGAAGACAGCCACAGTGTACTTACTTATACTAAATAAATAAATCTAAAAAAAAAAAAAAGACAAAATAACTCCCTCAAAGAAATGCAGAGCACAAGCAAACAGCTAAAATCCCTTAAAGAACTACAGGAAAACACAATCAAACAGGTGAAGGAAATGAACAAAACCATCTAGAATCTAAAAATAGAAATAGAAACAATAAAGAGAACAGATATAGAGACAACCCTGATGATAGAAAACCTAGGAAAGAGATCAGGAGTCATAGATGCAAGCATCACCAACAGAATACAAGAGATAGAAGAGAGAATCTCAGGGCTAGAAGACACCATAGAAAACATTGACACAACAGTCAAAGAAAATGCAAAAAGCAAAAAGCTTCTAACCCAAAACATCCAGGAAATCCAGGACACAATGAGAAGACCAAACCTAAGAATAATAGGTATAGAAGAGAGTGAAGACTCCCAATGTAATGGGCCAATAAATATCTTCAACAAAATTATAGAAGAAAACTTCCCTAACCTAAAGAAAGAGATGCCCATGAACATACAAGAAGCCTACAGAACTCCAAATAGACTGGACCAGGAAAGAAATCCCTTCTGTCACATAATAATCAAAACATCAAATGCACTAAACAAAGAAAGAATTTTAAAAGCAGTAAGGAAAAAGGTCAAGTAACATATAAAGACAGACCTATCAGAATTACACCAGACTTCTCACCAGAGACTATGAAAGCTAGAAGATCATGGGCAGATGTCATACAGACCCTACGAGAACACAAATGTCAACCTAGGTTACTATACCCAGCAAAACTCTCAATTACCATAGGTGGAGAAGCCAAGGTATTCGATGACAAAACCAAATTTACACAATATCTTTCCACAAATCTAGCCCTACAAAAGATAATAGATGGAAAACATCAACATAATGAGCAAAACTACACCCTAGAAGAAGCAAGAAAGTGCCACAGCCTGGCCAGTCTCCTCCCTCAACCCTTGGGGGGAACAGGGTCCTAGTTAGGTAGACAAGGCGTTGGCGAAGAAATGACAAACAGACGGAGCACAAGGGAGTGCAGACTCTGAATGTAATTTGTACAAAGTAGAAATCAGGCTTATATGGTATACAGAGAACAGGGTAAACTATAGAAGTCACGTAGGCAGGAGATGGCTACATCAAGGTCGGTGAGAACAAGCAGCCAAGTGCAAGGCAGAGGAGCAGTGGTGCCCTTCTTCGTGGGCTGGGTTGTTCTGGCAGCCTCAAGATAAATTCTCAGGGTCTGTCTGAGGCAAGTAGGTGAAGGTCGTATTCTAGCATTCCTTGGCTGTAACATAGTTAATTAGTGGGGGAAGCCCTACAACTTCTAACTTCTCACTGGCAGTGAAACAGTTTCTCTTTGTGTGAGACTGCTCTGATAACAAGTGTCTAACTGCTAGCTCTAACTCTTGAGACACCCTGTCTGGTAAGTAAAAATTCCAAGCTAATTACAGCTAGGAAATCTATTAGGAATATTGAAACACTGTGGAGGCCAGGAAATAATGTTCAATCTCAGTGTTAGCTATAATGAAATATTTCTTAGGGCACCTTTATGCCTGAATAAAGAAAGCACGCAGATCTCTCCACAGACTTAGAGATCAATCTGGAACACCTCCAAGTTAGAAGATGCCAACAACTGACTGAAATCCCCAGGAGACAAACTCCCTTTGGAATCATAATGCCTCTTGTCCATGATCAAGTTTTAACCCTGATACTGTAGACCTACTGGGGTAGATGAGTGAGTGCAGCAAGAAAGTAATCTTTCAACAAATCCACACAAACTGAATTCTACCTCTTACAACAAAAATAACAGGAAGTGACAATTACTTTTTCTTAATATCTTAATTTGAAAATTAATATTACCAACATATCCTAATCGATTGAAATCCAAAAATATGAGGAATTAGAAATTTGTTGAATGTCATCCAATGGTCTCTCTAATTTGGTAAGTGGAGAAATTGGTCCAATATTGTACAATCCATATACACTTTCAGCTTGTTTGTACATGACAGTGTCTTGCTTGTGTATGTACATGACATATAATGGTCTTGAAATCTTGCTTCTCCTATCTCAGCCTCTCCATTAGTAATATTGTTTATTTCATGTTTTTACACTATACGATGGGTTTTAGAACAGCTTATACATTTCAAAAGTATTTATATTCACAAAAGAAACATAGGTCATTAACTAGGGAGGTTGCCTGTAAGAGAACAACAGAGTGAGATTGAATGCTTGGCTTGATGTTTGTAACTCTTATATCAAGTTTGAAGAAGAGGACTTTATAAGTTATTCTTTCTCTGAGATGAATGCTTTTCCAAATTATCACAGTTAATGAACCAAATTCTTACCCTCACCTAATGTCTATGCCACCCTCCAAGCAGAACCATTGTTCATTGAAACAGTTGGCGAATGACTTTATGGATAGACCATCTTAATACATACAACATTTATTAAATGAATGCAACCTGTTCTCTGTGGGCTGAGAATAAAGTTACTCACTCAAGTCAAATAGATTTGACCATAGCAGGAAGTCTATATCCAAAAATCGTGCCTACAATTCATTTCTTGTTGCAGCAGAACTATCAACTCTCAACTTAGTGACAATAGAGGTAAAATCCTTTGGTGATGTAAGGGTCATTGAAGTATAGCCTTATTACAATGAAATCCAATGTCTAAAATTTTTTCTTATTTTGGGCTTGTACCACAGTAAGGGCCAAGATTTTAAACTCTACTAAATACAAAACAAACAAACAAAAAGACTTTATATATTTATGTTCATTTAAGAAAATACTAGTAGTGATGTATTATTTTATTATTTTATTATTCATTCCTTCTTAAAGGGGGGAACCAAATACCTACGGAAGGAGTTGCAGAGATTAACTATGGAGTAGAGACTGAAAGAAGGACAAGCCAGCCTAAATATAGATATCTCCTAAGAGGCTCTGACAATACCTGACTAATACAGATGTAGAGGCTCACAGCCATTCATTGAACTGAGTACACGGTCCCCAATGAAGGAGTTAGAGAAAGGATCTATGGAGCTGAAGGGTTTGCAGCTCCTTATGACAAACAACAATATGAACTAACTAGTACCCTCAGAGCTCCCAGGGACCCAATCACCAACCAAGGACTATACATGGTAGGACTGAATGTTTTGGCAGCATGTGTATAGTAGAGGATCACAAATTCAATCATCAATAGGAGGAAAGGACCTCGGCCTTGTGAAGGTTTTGTGCCCCAGTGTAGGGGAATGCCAGGGCCAATAAGTGGGAGGGGATGGGGTGGCAGGCATGGGGAGGGGGGAGGCAACAAGGGTTTGTTCTTGTTTTTGTTTGTTTGTTTGTTTGTTTGTTTTTGGAGGGTAACTTGGGAAATGAGAAATTTACATGTAAATAAAGAAAATATCTAGTTAAAAAAAGGAAAAAATATACAGTTAATATGTTTGGAGTTATTTAAAATATACATTGAGGAAAATGTATGTATTTTCAGTATTGCTGTAGACAAGCATCTACATAAGACTGTTAAATTAATTGTTGTTTTATATCAAACAACTTTATAATACTCATTTTTATTGTTGTAATATTTTATAAATTTTAAAGAATATGACAAAAAAGGTATTGTATGTATTGAAGGGGGAGTCTCTGGGAGGAATTGGGGTACAAAAGGGAAACAAGAATGTTATTTAATTCTATTTACTTACAATATGTTTTTAAGTGTCAACAAATTCAGATAAATTGAAATCATGTATCTTTTCTTAGCATAATGCAATAAAACTTAAATCAGTAAAAAACAATTGTTTTCTGCCCAGAAAAAAATTAAAAATATATATAAATGTTCAGCATTTAGCTTATAATGTTTTAGATGTCTTTTTCTTGACTTACATATTTCTACTGTAATATGTCTCCTATTTAACTGTTCTCCTATTTAACTACTGATGTTTCAATGACTTAAGAGAGTAGTTGATATAGTGAATGAATATTTCTGATGATTGGATAGAAAATATTGTGAAAATAAGGACTTAAGCAGTCAACAGTTTTGAATTTATGATCAAGATTTCTGATCTCGTATTTTATTCTGATGGCTTAATGCTAATCTGCATTAATATTCTTAATTATTTTCATATATAATAGTTTTAATTTTCTGATACATATATACGAAGGATAATTTTCTCTTAGTGTAGCATAATTTACCATCTTTTCAAATTCTAAGCATCATACATCAGACTTTTATTTGAGATTGATTAAAATATTTGTGAATGACCTTAAAATTTGCAAAATTTTGATGATTTCTAGTAGTCATTATGTTACCTATCTGTATGTTTCTTTTAATAATGAACTATTTATAAACTCTCCATTTTATGGAGAAGTAGATACAGTATAATTTAATGACAGAGTAAACTAAATGAACATTTGTCTAAGTGACAAGGGGATACATCTACTTTCTAATGAATCTATCTGTAGATTGTAATGAGACAGGACCTGTAACATAGGGCCCACATTTTAATTTAATGTGGTATTTTCTATTTATAGAATCACAGTTTGATTCTATAGTAACTTAAAGTTCAGAGAAGAAACATGCAATTTCTTGGTGCAACAATTGTACTTCTGGGTTGTAGAAAATATTATTCAGCTATAATAAGCCATCAGCAAATATTATCACATTTATGTTAGTGGGCTAGATTTGACCTGAGTAAATAAATAATCCAACTATTTCTTCCACTATGTTTCATTTTTAATTGTCTTTGGATTTTATTGAGGTGAAATGAAACCTAAACAATACTTAAAAAGTTATTAAATGAGATGTAAAGACTACTGAAGTACTAATATATTGGTGTGTGCAATCTGCAAAGTGGTTTTGTCTTTGACTTTTATTAATCATATATTTAAAGATTTCTTAACTATTTTGTGACTCTGGAGCCTTTTATATAACACATGAATCAGGATTGATGTGAGAATGTGGATCTTTTAAATATACAGAACATATTCCAGATTCTGATTTTTTTATGATCTGTAGTTGACTCTTGCTGATGCTGAGACTCAGGTTAACTTTACATATATTCCATGTCTGGTGGTTTTAATATGCTTGTCTCATAGGGAGTGGTACAGTGGTACTGCTAGGAAGTGTGGCATTGCAAGAGAAAATATGTAACTGTAGTGGTGGGCTTTGAGACCCTCCTAGCTGCCTGGAAGACAGTCCTTTCCTGGATGCCTTCAAATCAAGATGTAGAACTCTCAGCTCCTACCACGTCTGCGTGTCTGCTCTCAGGCTTATTGTCTTGATGATAACTTCTGAAACTATAAGCCAGCACCAATTAAATGGTGTTCTTATCAAAGTTGCTGCCTAAAATCCAGG
>JADRCD010221489.1:0-20707 GCA_019843815.1 Montemys delectorum | reverse complement strand
CCCTGGCTGTCCTGGAACTCACTCTGTAGACCAGGCTGGCCTCGAACTCAGAAATCCACCTGTCTCTGCCTCCCAAGTGCTGGGATTAAAGGCGTGTGCCACCACCACTGCCCGGTGGGGCTAAGGACTTTTGAGGGACATTCCAGATCCAACTCAGGGATTGTTTGGGCCCTGTGGGGACTGTGGTGAACCCAGGACATAGAAACTGGCTGAAAAGACAGCAGCTACTCCATCCCCAGCTAAGCCAGGAGCCAACGTGACCCAAGCTGGTTGGGTTTTTACAAAGCAACAGACTTGAATTTGTCTGTGCAGATTCCCAGTCCCTTGTATGCAATTTACAGTGAGCTAAAACCAACCAAACACACAAACCAAAAATCAAACAAACGAAACCTACAAAAAGACAGAGTTGGAGAAAGTCCACAAGGTGGGCAAAGCAGAACTCTTATAAAGCAATAGCAGCTCTGAACTTTAAGCTACCAAGGGAGTTGAGAAACACAGCATATGCATGCCATTGGCTCCAGCCTCTAAGCCTGTTCTCAACTTTCCTAATGCTGAGACCCTTTAAAATAGTTCCTCATATGACGTTGACTCACCCCAACCATAAAATTATTTTCATTGCTCCTTCATAACTCTAAGTTTGCTGCTGTTATGGATGGTAATGTAAATAATTTTGGAGACAGAGGTTTGCCAAAGGGGTCATGACCCACAGGTTGAGAACTCCTGCAGTGTAAACCGACCACCTGGAAACAACAGATGGGAACATTCAGATGAGAACGACAAATATTTCTTTTAGTTCCTTCAAAAGTTCCTTTCCCCCTCCAATTTATTCGGACTGTCTTAGTTCTAGAATATGTGTTTGGGTTTTTTTTTTTTTTTTTTTTTTTGGAGGTAGGTAGCAGGGTATGAGGGCTATGTAGTACGGGCATCATTGTTTCACACTAACCTGAAAGGCAGCAGGTTCAAGGGCCAACGAGAGCCAGATGAGGCCAGAAAAGACACACATCCCAGCAGAAGGTAGGTAGGCAGAAGGTAGGTAGGCTTCCCACTAAACTTTCTTGTTCTTAGTTGTCAGCTGACCGCTCAAAGCCATCCGAATTATTGAGGACCACCTGCTCTGCTCACACCTCCTGGCTTTAGCGCAGTTAGTCACAAAGTTCCCTCACAGACACACCCAGAAGAGTTTGACTAGATGTGTAGATGTCTGGAGACTCTCAGCAGAGTCAAGTTGACACAGAAACTAACCATCTCAAAGACTTTGCCTTCTAGTCCTCTGAAGATGGAGAGAGAGTGCATTTCAGTTCACTGTTCTGAACTCCACTCACCGCCAATGTACTTTGTGACCCCCAGGTCAGTCCTCCATGTCCACACCCAGGAAGTGAGTGAACTGAATCCCATGACCCACTTGGTCTATTCCCACTTAGCAGTCTCTGCCTTGGAACCAGAAAGGACCACATTTACCAGATACATTGCTATGACTTTATTGAGTAATTTGTACAAAACCTCCAAGAATAATTTATTCACCCAGCGGTGTGAGACGAAGGAGAGAAAATCAATAGCACAGTGTCTCAGTCATTTTTAATTTTCTAAACCATGAAGAGATCGTATTCCATTTCAGAGTACTTGCAGGCAGCTCCGTCTATGCTTGTGTCTTTATGACCGACTTGCAAGAGTGCCTGAAGAGATTCATTGAGGGCCCAGAAAACCTTCAGCTCCGTAGAAACTGTCGGAGGGGGCCTCCTGAGAAGCTCACATCCCCAGGCATCCCCTGACAGCTGGGAGGGGCTTTAGAAGGCAATCAACATTCTGCCTTGCATCAGCCCTAAGTCACGCCTAAAAAGAACTCAGTTGCCACCTCTCCAGCAACACAAGGCTGTTGTGTCTCCTTCTCCCCCCTCCAGGTAATGCACAGGCTGACACCCTGCTCAGCTCGCCTTGCTGCTTGGCTGCAAAGAATGAATGTGCAGAGGTTTTCCGCAGACTGCCTGCCGTGTGTCCCACAACCTGGAGAAGAAATTCGGTTGCTCTGTTTTCTGCCTCCAGGAGGCTGGGTGGGAGGCAAATGGAAAGACTGTTCATTAAAGAGGCAAGGTTCAACCCTCACAGTCACAAGTAGGTTGGAGTAGGAGCCTTTCCAAGACTCAGTGGTCTCACCTGCAGAATGGGCCAGGAGGGAGGTTTTATCTACTTCTTTAGTGGAGGTCAAGGGTCTTGAAAATGACCATTTCTGCTACTAGGTCTTTGGGGTTGTGAGCAACAGAAATCATCTCTGGCTGCTTTGACAAAAATCCATCCAAGGGAAGCTTACAGCCCACAAGCCCCTGGCAACAAAGCTGGGCAGGGTAGGGCCAGGTTGGACTCAGCAGAGCCAGGCTCCTTTGCAGATAGCATGTCTGTGGAGTCTCAGCTCCAGCTTTTGCATTTTGCTCCATGATGTGGGTCTGTGCTTTTTCTGAACGTTGACTTACTGAGCTTTGGTGAGAGAGGTTACTCTTGGGTTCCCCTTCTTTACTCTGCCTAATTTCTAAAGGCATCTGTCATTGGGTTTAGGGTTCTCCCTAAAAGCCATGACGATGTAATCATAAGGCCCTTGGCCCGATAGTCATTTTGGAGGGAGACACAATTTGACTCGCTACAAATAGCAACATCATTCTACTTAGGAGTTACTTAATCAACTCACCTTCAAAATTAGCAGTAAAACCCTTACAGCCTCTCCAGAAACCTCAGCAACTTAATGCATGTCAGAGGAAACATGGTCAATCCAGTTCTCCATGGAGAAAATGCCAGGGGAGAATCAGACGCTGCTGACACGGATCATCCATCAATGCCCCGAGAGCAACCATGCTGGTCTACTGATCGGCAGCTATTATAGTCTCTCTAGTCCCCATCTCTGCCAGTGCCATCTTGTTCTTAAGTCGGAGGACATAAACATCCTACTTACAGTACCAAATTTGGCCCAGGGAGCCCTGGAATAGGGCGTGCGAGGATGCTGCTCATTTCTCATGCTCCAATCCTTCTTACTTTCAGGGATCTAGGTGGCTTGAGGGATATGAGTCACACTTAATGACTTGTTTATTACCATCTCTCAGAACCAGAGCTCCCAAAACCTGTCTCCCAGGAGTAATCCTCCATGGGATAGGCAAGATTTCCTCTTTACCCACAAAGCACCAAGGACCTGGTTTTCTCACCCGCCCTGATGGTTAATCTTCATTGCCCATCCAGTTGGATTGAGAGACACTTAAGAGCTAAATCACACTTCCAGGTTTGTCTGTGATTGTGCATCAAAGGCATTCAGATCATGAAGTCTTGGACCTAATCAATGGATTAGTCCTTTGATGGGTTCCTATCCACTATGGTGAGGTAGTAAAAGTGGGAGGTGTCCTAAATGGAGGGTGTAGGTCACTAGTGGCATATCTATAGGCTGTATCTTGTCCTGGCCCTTTCCTGTGTTTCCTTTTCTCTGTTTCTGGGCAAGCACGATGTCAGCTGTTCTGACCTGTCATGGCTTCCCTGACAAAATGTCCTCAATGAGCCTTCTGAAACCATGAGCCAAAACAAGTCTTTCTTTCTTTCAAGTGTTGGCATCAGGATCCGTGTCATGGCAATGAGGAAGGCACTTCACACAGCCACCTTCTCCGGAGCCTGAGCCACAGCTGCTCCTTCCAAGGGAGGCTGCTCTGTGAGTCATGGGTATTCATGCCGAATCTTTGGGAGATGAGAGAGAACACCTTGGACAGCACCAGGGAGGCTTATAGCTCCAAATATAGAGAACAAATCCCCCAAGTTCCATCTCTGGTGGGTGATTACATGTTATTACGTGAACAATCAGACTGCAGAATAGCACAAAATTTCAAGCAGACTGATGTAGATCTCAGAATGATGCCCATTAGGTGATTTATAGCGGTCGTCCCTAGGTGGTGAGATTGTGGACTATTTTTATTTCCATCAGTTCCTTATCTGCATTGTCTCAGCATTCCCTGGTAAGCATGTATCACTGTGGTAATGAGATTTTTAAGGTTATATAAAAAAAACAACCCCACAAAAACAAAAAAACAATACTAGCACCTTGCAGTTACATAGTGCCTGCCAGGTCTCGCATCTCTAATCTAATTTCCTATCTGTGAGGTCAGAAGGGCAGATTATTTTTATCTCTGCTTTATAGATGGGACTCTAAGGAGCAGAAGATGTGAGATGTGATATGCCCAAGGTCTGAGAGCAACCCTGAGACCAGAATGCAGTCAGGGTTGCCCGCTCTCAGCTCCACAGGCCTTGCT
The DNA here is from genome assembly GCA_019843815.1 of Montemys delectorum. Lineage (NCBI taxonomy): Eukaryota > Metazoa > Chordata > Mammalia > Rodentia > Muridae > Montemys > Montemys delectorum. Next base: position 16,436 of record JADRCD010221489.1, on the reverse strand, counting down.
TCGGGCCTGAAGCGAGCCACATTGTCACCTTAGTCTGGAAACATGGTGAGACATCTTCACTTTGGTCCGTCTGCCTTCTTAGGAAAGGTGGACAGGGACGCCATCGTCCTCCAAGTCCACACAGTGACTACTGTGAGACTGCGCCCTTATCTCCTGGTTCAACATACTCACAACAGTGGGCTTTCTCCTAAAGAGCCACTTCAGAGACACCTGCATTTGCTTTTTTTTTTTTTTTGCTCCTGAATTGTCCTGAGGCAATGTCTCATAAATATTACAGGAAACAAGTCCAACTGCACTAATTAACTCCCAGAGATTTAGCAACCCCTCCCTCTCCCCAGCCCTGAAGCCATTCAAAGTTCTGAGCCATCTCATGGCAGATGAGGGAAGAGAACACAGGAAAAGTTCAAGGTGGGATGTAAGTGAACCAGAGTAAGAGGAGGTGCCTGGTTGGCTGCAGTCTTAGAATTTGTAAACAAGAGAAAGCCAGCACTGGAGCAACAAGGGCAAGGTCCTTCTGAGAAGGATAGAGACACCATCTCGGGTGACCGGGCAGTGTCATCGCATGGTCTCAAGGCCAACTAGAGCACATTTTGGCTTGCGTCCTTTTCTCTCTCCACCTTGTTCTCAGTGAGTCTTTCATTTGCTGGCTGTGTTCCTTCCTTCTGTAGAGGCTCATGCTGGGGCTCATGGTTCTTAGACTCTCCGGTCCTGCCACCTCGGAAAGAATCAACCTCTCTCCTTAGAGCCAACATCCAGAGAGTATTCCAAGTAAAAGACATGGCTAGATTACCTGGAATCTGGTGCTTAACCCTAGATCTGTTAACAAAGCCAGGAGAGCTGTGTTGCAGAGCTGGGCGGATGGCTGAACGACTCCAGAGAAACAACATTGCTTAGCTCTGGACTGGATGTCTCAAGTCTGAAAAGCCACATAGGTTCTGATCTCTGCTGGGCTCATTTTCTGCAGGATCCTTAGCCTTTACAACCACCCATATACAGTGGCCATCAACACCCCAATTATCAAAAGAGGAGGTTCCAGCTCAGACAGAACAAGTAAATTGTTCAAGTCATGTAGTCAGTGACTGATGGAGCCACAATTTAAATTCATTTCTGATCAGTTTCAAAGTACATTTGCTTTGTACACTGCGTTGCATCTTAATTTAAGAGGCTCTTAAAGTAGTCTAACTGCATGCAAAATCCTGCTAAGACTGTCTGGAATCTACTTGGGATGGCCAAGCAGCAGCAGAGCTACACACTAGATACTGGGGTCACAGCACTCCTTGAGTGCTGACTGTGTGCTGAATTCGGTGCATTTTCACATTGATCCTTCAGGCTTGTCCTATCTGACCCCAGGGGTGGCTATTTAAATGAACTGAACATTTAAATCAACTGAAATGAAATCTAAAACTGGTCACCTTTCAAGTGCTCATAATCCCACGTGGTGGCTATAGTTCAAGGGCCACAGAAGGTTCTGTTGGTTGGCACTGATCTGGAAGCTCCAGTCACTGGGTTTGCTTCTGTTCTCCATTCCATATTCTGTAATACCTACCTGAGACTGAGTGGGATCTCAATAGTTACGAACAAATGAATGACTGACTGAATGAATGACATCATCACATATAAGTTTGATGAAATTATGAATTTAATTAGAACTTCCTGCAAGTGCACAAGTACAAGAGGCATTGTTTGATGCCTGGTTTCTCTGAAGATAACACATGGTTAGATATAGTTGGAGTAGGGGAAGGGACAGAGCCACAGAATAACTGTCCTGTCCTAGGCACCTTTTCTTTTCATTCAAATGTCTACTTCTGAACACTCAGCAACCCTTAGAAAGCGACATCATTAACCTCATTTTATGGATACGAAAACAGAGTTTTAAAAGGTTAAGCAAGCCGCTTATAGTCACCGAGCAAGTGCATTTCAGAACCTCCTCTGCCCATGCCATCGCTCAGCCAGGCTGCCTAGCCACGTCCTCTCTGTGCCCCGGGAAACACTGCGTCTGGTATAGTTTACAGATTTGGCGGTGAACCTGACTCTGTTCCCTCAAGCAGGCAGATGTTTTGGTCCCTTTCCATTGCCCCAAAGTTCAACCCACGAAAAATAACCAATTCGCCCGCCACACCTGGCCCAAAGGTGAGTCCCGCCTCCCAGGTCTGCTGCGCCTTGCAGACGAAAAATGATGACTCTTCTGCGCCCCCTTGTGGCCAGGTGAGGCATGTGCTGAAAGAAACAGGGCAGTCCTCCTTCTGTGACTGCAAGGTTCCTGGTGGTCTTGCTGAGCAGTTGGAGCCCTCCAGCACAGCTGCTCAGAGCGGCGATGAGCCTGTAGGCTGTGGCCAGGTTTGCAAGGCCTTTGCTGCTCATTACCTAAGTGTGCGCTTTCACCCAAATTGCCTTTCCATCAAGGGCTCTCATCTTGAAGTTGCTAGAGTGCTGTTTTGTGGAATAGCTCTTTTCTTGCTTGTTTATTTATTGCTTATTATTTGATTAAGGCATGTTATATTATCAGGAACCCCCCTCCCCCCCAGGGGTCACTTTCCAAAGGTTCAATTTAATTAACCAGTGCTGACTTGAAGACGGGAGGTAGAAACAAAAGGTCTCCCTTATCCAATCTGAGCCCAAATAAAATCATATTAACACTTCACCTTTTGTTCCTGTGTAAGAAAAGCCTTTGGTGCACTGTATCAAAAGCTATAGAAATCATTATGAAGGAAAGAGAAAAGGCAAAGACAGCAGTGGCAGTGAATTGGGACCCACCCTCCTTGACCTGAGAGGAAAGAGGAAGAGAAAGGCAAGAAGACAAAGAAAGAAAAGATGGGGAAAAGGGAGGGAAAAGAAGGAAAGTACAGTGCACAGCACTAGACTTCAAAGTCAGTCAGGGAAGGAGCCCAGGCTGGAAGCCTCCTACAGCCTTCCTCCTGTTTGCCTATCTGCCTCCCACCACCCCTGGAGAGATGCCCGCCCGGTAGAGGGTGGCGATTCAGTGAGTGTTTGTCAAATATTAATAACAACCCAAGCAAGCAGATTCATGGGAGTCTTAGTGCACTCTGGATGCTGCTGCGGCAAGTCAGTGCTCCTGTGTGACCCTGAGCCGCTTCCTCTGCAAGCCAGAGGACAAGGTGCCTTCCCCCTCCCTGGCAGGGAGCTTAGAGGACAAGAATGCAGAGACCAGGAGCAAGGCGGTGACACACCCATCCGGAGGACTCCTTCCTCGTGCACCTCCAGAGTCCAAGCCACAAGCCCGTCATCCACTGGTGTCCTTGACCAACACAGATGAAAAACCAAATTCATGAAAGCAAGCAAGGAGACTAGCATCCCTTGAGCAGAGGAAGGGGAGAGGAACAGAGGAACCCCAGACTCAAGAAGTAGCGATGATGCTATCTCTATTCTCTGAAGGGAAAATGTGGCTGGGCTGGGTACTTCAACATCTCAACTGCCTGTCAAATTGCCATAAGTCTCTCTCTGTCTTTTTGCCCAGAATCCACATGGCTGGGAATAAATAGCACACAACACAGGAGAAGCCCCCTGCAGAGGGTAAAGGTCACCAGGTGTGAGCGCTGCAAGAAAGAGTTTATTAAAGCCCTGGCGGGTGAACCTCCCCGACAGACTCCGGGCTTGTCAACAGAGTTCCTGTCTCAGGGCTCTGCCCAGGTGGCCGACAGCAGGTGCAGGCCCTCCTCCCCCAGTTCTACTAGAGACAGCGGAGGCTAATTACAGATGTGTCTTCTGCCTGCAAGAGGGACATGAAGTGACTTCCTAAGGTCACATGTGACAGGTATACATGATGGGAAAGCTCACTCCCCCTAGCTGGGAGATATAAGGCAGCCGCAACAGCCCTCTCCCACCTCAGAGCGACAGCAAAGCCCCGGTGATTCCAGGTGTCTGATTCCCAAGGCCACCAGCTTCCGTGTAAATTATTTGGTCCGAATCCAGTAATCAGACAATTTATGCTTGCTTAAGATAAATGCTCCGTCTGCCATTGTTGTGCTGGGCCAATGGCAAAGAGCCTGATATTCTTCTCCCTTAACGAGCACAGGAGTGTGGGGTGGGGAAGCTAAAGGCAGGTCCTGGGGGCTTCTCCCCATGGCCTCCACTGCTCTTTGCCCTTCCTCTGGAGCCCCCACTCGTGATGTCAGTCTCTCTCCTGCTGTAGTCAGCATTCTGACAGGCAGAGTTAGCCAAGACGGTCTGCATTTATTTTATGAAGACATGGTATTATTTTTCTGAGCCTATGTTGAGTTCACAAAGTTATGGCATTTCCATCCACATCCATGATGTGCCTCTGTCTTCCCTGCCGACCATGGTACTCTGCAGGCCTCTCATTCTTCTCCCCTCCCCCCACCTCCCCACCCCCTTGTAGTTTCATTTTGTTGTTGTTGTTGTTGTTGTTGTTGTTGTTGTCGTCTTCTTTGCTTTAATGTCGACTTCACAGATGAGGGAAGATGAGCGCCCTTCTGACTCTGGCCTAGTCTGCTCACAGTGGGTGACACTCTTTGGTGCATGGGACAACAAACATACAAGCAAAACAACCAACAATAACAGCAAAAAAGAGAGAGAGAGAGAGCAATGTTCAGGATCGTTAAGAGTAAAGGAATTACAAATCAGAGCTACGTGGGAATTCTGTCACCTAAATCAGAATGGCTCTCCTCAAGAGAGCAAGTGTTCAGGGGGACAATAGGAAAGACGAACCTTGCACACTGAACTCAGGGAACAGAAGCTGGCGCAGCCAGTGTGTAGGCAGCATGGAACATTCTCAAAGATTGACAGGTGGGGGGAACCACTACGTAACCCGGCTCTGACACCCTCCGGGGATATACCCAGTCAGCGGAGATTCGAACACATCACATTGAGCCCTTTGGAACCTGTCTCGGCAGTCAGGATACACAATCAGCCTGGAGGCTAGGGTTTGTTTGAGTGTTCGTATGTGTTGGAGGGTCTGAATACAACGCGCTGGTTCCAATAGAGAAGTTTCCATCCCTTAGGCCAGAGACTTCTGGGAGAAGTTGCTTGTCAGAGAATTTTGGCTCCATAGCAGAGGACCAGAGTGAGCCCAGCAGAGGGTATGTGGCATTCCTGGACAACAGCTTTGTATATTCTGTAAATATTTAAATTTTTATTTTTTAATTAAAATATAATTAATATAATTATCCCTTTCTTTTTTTCTCCCTCAACTCCTTCCATGTAATCCCCCATGCTACTATGCTCTTTCTCAAATTTATGAGCTCTGCCTTTTAATTGTTTTATACACACACACACACACACACACACACACACACACACACATACACACACAGAGAGAGGAGGGGGAGGGAGCATGCACTTGGATTCCTAAATATATAAGCACAAATTGCTCGGTCCAAACACTTTTACTTGTGTGTATGTTTTCGGGGCTGATCATTGGGTTTTAGATAACCAGTTGGTGTGCTTTTCCCTAGGAAAGACGATCTCTCCCCTTTCTGCATTTCTCAGTTGCCTATAGCTCTTTGTCTAGGGTTAAGCGCTCCTTTGTACCTGGACCGTGCGGCCTGATCGGCTAATGAAATGAGAACAGTGATGTCACGTGTCAGTTACAATAGGAAGCACGTAAAGCTCTGAGCCATCTCAGCCTTTCCCAGATCCTCACCAGGAAAACAAGGGTCAGAAAGGCTTGGCCTTGAGGGTTCACCCTGGATCTTCCCAGATGACTTTGGCTCCATCTACACTGCCCAAGTTTCTGCCTGTGTGGAAGGGGGCTCTTGTGGTTCCCCTCTACAACAAATCAGCACCTTCTACATTAACTGCAACTAAGCCCAAGAAAGGGATGCTAGCCTCCTGGGGGAATCTTTTCCAGATCCACCTCTCATATGCCACCTCCCTACATTGGCCCAGGCACAGGCCCTAGGGTACCCTTCACTAACAGGCACATGACAAGCTCTGGCTCTCCCTTTTTACCTGAGCAGATCTTGACCTGTATGTTGACTCCCTGATTTCCTAGACAGGCATTTCAATACCTGCTCTCACGAATCCTATGTTATTCTGGTGTCTGTCCAGCACATGTTCCTCTGGATGGTCCATCTTTTCTTCTGAGCTGTAAACACTTCTAGGTGCTTTAGGAGGGGTTTTGCCTCTCACAGTTTTGAACTGAACAAGCCACACTAAGTATTAGTGAACAGTATGAATACATTGTCAAGAGCTCTACAAAAGAAAGGGATTTTTGTCTGCCTACATTAAATGGCAATTCTACTGTCTCCAGCTTAGGTGGATTTCACAGATCCTCTCACCATTGGGGCTTGATTGCATTTTAAATAAAAAGCCCTGGTCCCAAGACACCATGGCAGCCCACATCAGAGCATTTCCCCCATAATGAACTTCCCTGAACATTATTGCGGCTTTAAATTGTGTTAATCAAATGGGAAGTGGTAAGCGGTTTCCCTCCCGTGTAATCCTCCCTGAGCCGAACACCCTCGGTGGGGAAATAAGAAGGCTGACAGAGCAGAATACAGGATGGATCAAAGAACAGCAACAGTTCTGATTTGTGTTAATTTTGCATGTACAAGAACAAGCCTTCCACCTTCCTCTTTTATTAGAAAGAGCCAGAAGTAGGACAATGGTGCTGTTTTTGAGGAGAGATGATCAAAAGCAGTGTTTTGTGCAGACTTCTACAGAGGAGAGGGAGAAGAGAGGCTCAGACAGGAGGCTGTGGCTCCTGCAACTAAGGAAAAAAAGCCCTTGGCTAAACTTCTTTTGGAGGGATCCCTGTTTTTAGGGGTGTGAGGTGGACCATAGCATCACTTGCTTTGCACGGTACAGCCATTGGATTGGGGTTCAAAATACTCATCTTTCTCTCCTGTGCAGTCACTAGTTTCTGCGTGCATGGGCAGGGCTGTGACCGTGGAGGAAGGCCTCAGTGCCATGGAGAACTAGGACATGAGAGGAGCTAGCCAGTATGTCAGATGTCCACTGTCCCCACAGCCCTACTGCACAGACTACTGATGCACATGGCAGAGTCCTGGATGGAAGAGCAATAGTTTTGGTCTACGTTAATTTCTCATGTGAAAGAAAAATTGGTCATGACTAACTACTTCCTGGGAGTGCTCATCACAGTCAAGGGTTCTTCCAGTGTTGTGGCCCTTGAGGAATTTCCACAAATGTGGCATGTTGCTCCTGTCACCCCTGTGACCCCGCAGAAGATGCTTAGAGGAGCAAGGGTTTACTTTAGCTGACCATTTCAGAGACGCAGTCCATCTTGGTGGGGAAGGTGTGGTGGAGTTTATGCAACAGAATGTGTGCAGACGCCTCCTCAGGCATTGGGAAGCCACAGAACAGAGGCCTCCAGACAGAACCAGAAGCAGCTCTGACCTTCAAGGCTAATCTCAGTGACCCACAACCTTCCAAAACCATGCACCCAGATGGGGACTGAGTGATTAAGCATAGGCTCCCATAGGGAATGTTTCATTCACTTGGAGAGTAGGTATTCTTTAGTAATCCCAATGTCCATTAGTTTGCTTGGTTTTGAGTCCATGCAGACTCTTCAGAGAAACTCTGAAGCAAGTTGAAGAGGCTCATTCTATCACCCATCCCAGAGGTTCCTGAAGTTCAGTTGGGACTGCTCCTCTATTTGTGGGGCTCTTGACAAGACATGTGCTGGGCACTGGAGAGGAAGAAGAGACAAGAGAGAAACAAGTCAGCCAAGCATAGCAATGTGGAGCTTACCCCAACTCCAGCAGAACCTCCTGCCACACATGGGATACTCAGAAGGGAGCTGAGCATCAATGGCAAGAGGACAGGAAGGTCATGTCACAGCCTCGCTGCTGAACCCTTCTCTCTTACCCATGCTGAAGTGATTAGTGCACTAGGATGAGACAGAGGGGGAAATGCACATCCCTGAAGAAAGTGTGAGGAATAAGAATGCAACTCACAAAATGAGCAAAGTGAGGTAGCCACGTGTTGGGCACACACTTGTAAGCCCAGCACTCAAGGCAAACCAGGAGGATCCAGCACTCCTGACCAGCCTGGGCTACATCCTAAAATCCTGGGATGACACACACACTTATGTGCAAGTAAATGGCTTCTCTCCTATTTCTTTTTAAATATATCTGAATATTTTCCATTTGACAAGTGCTATGCCACACACACACACACACACACACACACACACCAAAATCAACAACTTCTACCAAAACAACAATGAAACAAGAGACTGTCTTTCCCCTTCTTCTGGCCACACTTCAGTGGAGGTTGATACACAAAGAAGGGCTTCACAGCACATCATCAGCCCCTCGGCACATGCCACAGCCCAAGGCTGCGGGTTAACAGCTGCATTATATTCCACTGTGTGGGGTCACATAACTTAGTCTCATTGCTCAGTAATTATGTTTTGTTTTGTTTTTTAATGTCAGAGAAAGGAGACAAATATTTACTTTCTTATGTAAACTTTCAAAAGCACCCCGTTGGGATATAAACAAAGTGTAGAAATACAGAATGAAAGGGTACAGCCTAGGATCTGAGATTCAAATTTTAAGTCTCTTGAAATAAACTAAAAATCTACAACAAAGACATCTGGGGTGGAAGAGTTGTCCTTCAAACACTGGTAAATTCACAGCACACTTGTAAGTCATCGGTGAGTCCAAAGGAAAGCTCACGGGAAGTCAGAGAGTAGTTGAACAAAGCATTAAATAAATATAAAATACAGCATGTCAAATATATATTATGTAGTTAAAAAATCATCAGACAGAGATTATGAAAATAAATACATTTAAAAAAACAGTAGCTTTATACAGGAACATAACATTTTCTTTAAACAAAAGCACTAAAAAAGAGAAGAATAAGCCCAAAGCAAACAGAAAAAAGACTGGAAATCAATTATATTAAAAACCAGAAAAATGGAGAAATCAATGGGAACAGAACTTCGTCCTTTGAAAAGACCAGTAAAATTGATATGTCTTTCGATAGACTCTCACAGAAATAGAAAATATACAAATTACCATTATTTGGAAAGTAGGGGGTTTTTTGTTTTTTGTTTTTGTTTTTGTTTTTGTTTTTTAACAAACCATGACAATAACAGTTAAAGAGGGGATAGTAAACACCATCCTAGACACATATCCAGCAGCTTAAATAAAATCATTCATTTCTTGAAGTCCAAAATTTCATAGATGACCAACTAGATACAGCCTAAATATAAGCCCAAGGATTTGAAGTTAAGTTACAGCTGAGACTTCTACAGAAGGAAGCTACAGGTTCAGGGAGACCTGAGCAAACTCTACCACTCATTTAATGATATCTCTGTTCTATTAGATTATGATAGAAAGCACTGTCCATTTATTTTATAAGGCCAGCATTTCACTGACACAAAATCCAGAAAAAAAAATTACAAAGACCAGCATCTTTCATGAATATAGCCACAAAACTCCTTTCCAAAATACTAGCAAGTAGAATCCAAGAAAATATACTATTTCTATTATTTGTTTGTCAAATTGCTTGTCCTTGGAATACAAGGGTGGTTTAGCATTTGGGAACGAGTCATTGTGATCTTCACTAACAAAGTTGAGAAGAAGCCACATGGTCCTATCAATTGACATTTTAAAAAGCATTTTTAAAATTTAGTATCAATGTATGATTTAAACAAAAATGAAAAAGCCTCGGTAAGCTAGGAATATGGGGAACGTCCTTAATGTGATTTAAAAACAGCCTCAAAAATCGTATCGATAATGTCTTGTTCAACTCCAGATGAGAGAAGTTTGTTTTCTTGAATGTCAACTTTCTTTTCAAATGGACCCATTTAATTCATTCTTAGTATAGTCTCAAAAGAAGCCAAATGTTGCCCACACTGTTTGTCCCTCAGCACATTGCTGTACAAAATACAACACATAGTAGCTAGAGTGCCCCACTCGCTCTGGTAGACCCCACTTGCTCAGTCCCTGCTCACTCTGGCCCAAAGATTTATTTATTATTATAATTAAGTACACTATCGCTGTCTTCAGATGCACCAGAAGAGGGTGTCGGATCTCATTATGGGTGATTGTGAGCAACCATGCGGTTGTTGGAATTTGAACTCAGGACCTTTAGAAGAGCAGTCGATACTCTTACCCACTGAGCCATCTCACCAGTCCTAAATTTCTCCTTTAACTGCAACTATATTTTAATTGTAAAACCCAAATTTCCCATCTCGAAATTAATCAGGTTGAAGGATGCTGTTTTCCAGTCCACCAAAACTCCTCCTGCGTGATCCCACTGCTTCTTAGCAGTTGACTGATTGTTGACGAGCCTTCCCAAGAAGACATGGAGAGTCTATGATTTCCAAGGAATGCAAGTCCTTAGTTTTATATGCTTGCTTGTATAACCACACAACCCAGAGCTGGTGATTTAGGCATTAGGCACCTGGCAGGGCTTGCTTGGTCTCCCTCTCTTTCTGCTTCACCTACCTCCCAGTAAATTACCATTTGCTTGCCACAACCTACTGTGTTTTGTGGTTTGTAAACAAGTATCTTAACAGATGTGCTGGCCAGATGAGAAACTGTACCTCTTAGAATGGAAGTTCCTGGAAGGCAGGCTCACATTTGATTGCTCACCGATGCACTCCATGATTGTCAGCTGGTTGTGGTAGTGCAGGCTCGAAATCCTCTCCCCCCTCCCCCCCACTATGGTACCTTCCGAAGGAGGTCACTGGGTTTGAGCTACAGGGCAGGACCCATCTACATAGCAAAAACAAAACAAAACAAAAACATGTGGCTGTCATTATGAGGATGCATCTCTGGTTGCTTGGTTGTTGAATTTCCAGAGCCCAGAAAAGCATCTACCACTTTGCTGGCCCTTACTCATATTGCTTAAGCAAGTGCACAAATTTTTGGTCTGTGCAGCAGCCTGGCTTTGTACAGGAGTCTGGAACTACTGCTATAAACCAGCCAAACAAGCTTAACTCCCTAGGGGAATTTGAGACACACAAATAATTAGCCTTAAGCTTGCTTCTAACAATCACTTGGAAGAACAGAGAACATTTGTCTGAAAATCCAAGGGCAAAGCAGGCCACTCTCCTCAGCATTGATCTGCCCTTTCTTACTGCCTTACTGCCATCTGCTCCCTTCAGGATCTGCCTCCAGAAACAAGAGAAACCAAAAAAAAAAAAAAAAAAAGGAGAAGAAACCAAATAAAATTAAAGATGTCGCCAAATGTTTCTAGGTCCACTGTGATATTAATCAGTGCTGGGAGGCTGGAAACATCAGGAAGAGACAGTTAGACACACATTTTTCTGGACCTAGTCTTGAAGAGAAGAACTCCAAGCCCCAAGAGGAGGTCATAGCATCCCATCTTGGAACTGGAAAGCATTCCTGCTGAAGATGCTTAGGCAGTGCCTCCTCTCTGTCCCATTGCACATCTTGTGTTCCTGAAGCCACACTCTGGCCCTCTATCCCACATTTGTCCTGGGACTAGCTGCCTGTTGGTCCCATCTATGGAACATCCCACCTGGAGGCCTGCGAAGTACTTCCAAGTCCCCAAGTTTAGAATGTAGCTCCTGCCTTCCTACTCCCTCTCACCAGCATCATGCCTCTCTGCATACCCAACCCAGTTGGGGGATCCAATGTTCCCAGTCCTGGTGGGTGTCACAGTTCACTCTATAATTCAAGCTAGGAACTGAAGATATTCCATGTCCTCCTTTTATTCTGGTCCCTATCTTCTGCATATAGTGTGTCGTCTGCCTCAGCCTCCTAAGGCCTCTGCCTCATGCCTTGTCTCTTCACCCCACAGCCTGAGCACACCTCCTCGGTCCCATCAGTTTCCCATGGATCTCTCCCAATGGCCCAGCCACTCCTAATGCCATCTGAGACCTGTATGTGTGTGGACAGTTCTGGTCCCATCATTTCATTGTGCTAAAACTAGTGGCTCTTTTTCTTCCCTTTCAGGGTATTGGGTGCAAGACCACTCTGAGGCTACATGCTCCTTCCAGTCCCACCCACTCATAGCTGACGAGCCCTCCTCCTTCTTTTCTTGCCCACCCATCTGTCACTCCTCCCATCTTTAGTCTATTAGAGTACAAATGACATCTGAAGGCAGAGTCACATGCCACCTGTCCTGGGCTATGACTCTTGGCAGAAAACCATGACTGTTTTATGTGTGTACCTCACTCTCTCTTTACAGTCTCATGCTTCCCAGAGCAAGCTCTCTAGGCTAGGTAAGCCTTCCTCATATGGCTCTACTCCCAGCTCCATCCTATGGCTGCTATTGGTAGGACCATTCCAGGCCCCACAAGTTTTTGCCCCTGACACTTGAGCCCATGCTTGATAAAGCCCACTTCATGGAGGAAGCATTCCATAAGAGCGCTGCTCTTTCCAGCTTGCTCCATGTGGCCAGCTCCCCTTTAGTCTGATTTACTGCCCATCCTCGCTGCCTAGGACAATGCATACTCGTTAAAGAAAATGTAAAAAGCACAGGAGGGGAAGATGAGCAGGAAGGAGGGAGAGAAAGCAAAGAGAGGCAGACAAGCAGGCTGGCCTCTGAGCATTGGGGCTGCTGTGTCTGTCTGACTCTTTGTACTTCATTTGGCTGATGTACTTGTCTGGCCTGTGTTATGTAAGAACTCAGAGAAGGGAGAAAAATTTCTCCTGCTTGAAATGATCAGAGCTGGTTTCTGGCCACAGACAGGACCATGCAGATAGCAATTCAACATCCTTCCTAGCCTTCCTCAAAGTGTGGGACACCATGTATAATAATTGGGCCATATATCTGACCAGGTCTAGTAATAACTGAGGCACACACCTGGCTTCTGGCATGTATAAGGTTAAAATTCAGCCATGAAGAATACAAAGTTGCCGGGCGGTGGTGGTGCACGCCTTTGATCCCAGCACTTGGGAGGCAGAGGCAGGCAGATCTCTGAGCTCGAGGCCAGCCTGGTCTACAGAGCGAGTTCCAGGACAGCCAGGGCTACACAGAAAAACCCTGTCTCAAAAATACAAAAATAAAAAATAAAAAAATAAAAAAATAAGGTTGAGGAGGGTTGGGAATGTTAAAATTCAGCCATCAAAAAAAGAGAAAGTCTAAGGGCATTGGGAAGGGATAGACATACTGCAATCCTGTAACTAAAGGGTTAACATATGCCCCAGGAAGTCCAGAGCTCTAAAGGGGTAGCATGTGAGGCCCAGCAGGCCCAGAGCCATAAACTGACTGGCATTCATTCTGAGTCCATAGCATCCTTATCACAAAGTATTGAATACTTTGGATGATACCTCCAGAAGAGGATAATTTGGATGTCAGAGTGAGCTAAGCAAGAGCGGTTTAACTCCAAACTCAGGGCTTTCCAATGTGAGATAAGGTGTCACTTTCATCAACATGTTGTTCCTTAGGGTTGCCATTGTTTTTATTGATGCTGGAACAAAATGCCCCATGGAAGCAGTCTAAGGGAGGGTTTATTTCGGCTGTTTGATTACAGAAGTCTTGTGGGGAAGGTGTGGTGGAGAGATCCACGACTGTGAGAATGGCCCAGTCGGCAGCAATGGGAGCTTGCAGCACAGCCTACTCACAACTTGGCAGATCAAGAAGCTTGGACTAGAACTCGAAGCAGATGTCACCTCAAAACCTGTCCATGGGGACTTATTCACACTATCTTGGCCAGTTAAAGAAAAAAACCTGTGGGAGATATTTCACATCCAAACCATCATATTCTGCCCTGGTCTTGTGCTCTACCCATCTCACCATCAGGTACCTTTCCTATTGTCCCAATTGAGAGAATATGGCCACTTCTTAATGCAAAATGAACTTAATCCAATTTTAAGAATTTCCATAGTTTTAACAAGTCTGACACTGTTCAATAGCCCAAAATCTCTTCTCAGATTAAAGGCATACACATAAAACAAAACAAAACAAACAAAAAGAAAAGGCCTGACTCCTTCGATATATAATGGCACAGTAGCAAAGACTTTCATTTCAGAAGAGGAATTCGGGATGGTTGCTAGGAGTGGGATGGTAGCAAGGGACAGGACTGTAGCAAAGAATACCTGAGAAAAGCAAGACTGAAAGAAAGCCCTGTGGACAACAGACCCTGCAGCTCCATGCCCAGCCTTCAAGGCTTGTGGCATCACGTGATCTCCAAACAGGCCCAAGGAGCCCTGTTCTACAGCCTGTGGCACACATGTCCCCCTCTCTCTTGGGTCTTCTCCACTCTGCTTGCAGCATTATTTAGCAGACATTCCAAAGTGCTTATGTCTTCAATATCCTGGGCATCCCCATCAAACTCGAGCTCCACTCTCAGCACTTCACACCTTGACCCCTTGGGGCCTCTCTTTAGGGAATCCAATACAGCTACACATTGCTTTTCCTCATTAGCCTTTGTTCTTGACCCTTGATGTAAGCTTCAATGACCTCATTACCCTTGTGCTTTGCATCCCTACAAATCAATTCCATGGGGATGATGCCAAATTCTTCTGCTAGCTCATGGTACATCCATCCTCCTTCTACTTCAGCTACAGTGGCTTTTCTGTGCCTGCCCAGATGAGCCTAGGAAAACATTTCCCCAGAGGCTACCTTCAAGCAGGGCGCTCCTGTTGTGGAATTCTGTCCAGACCCCACCCCCTGCTTTATTTCTGAGTTCTCCCAATGAATTTGCAGTGGAAATTCTGGAGCCTTTGTCTTGCCCTCAAGATTTTTCTATTGTCCCAGTTCAAGGTGCATGGCATTGATCCCTGGACAATCACAGCCTTGTATTTTGGCCCTTCCTTGTTGGTAACTTTAACTGTGCTCAAACTCCTTTTCTTGTCAAACTACATTTTTTCCATGCCTTCCTATTCTGCCTTCTGCTCTGAATTATCCCTATAAATCTATTTAAATTCAGTGAGCAATAACCTTGCCATGGTCTGAATTCTAGGCTGTCTAGAAATTCCTTTCACCAACAGTTTAGTTCATTCCCTTTGAGTTCAGCATTGTTCAGATTTCTAGGATGTAGCCCGGTCCTTTGCTGGAATATTACAAGAAGAGTCTCCAGGATGCTTTCCCATAGGGTTCTTGTTCTTCTGTGAAATCTCATGGGCCAAACCTTCACTGTCCATATTTCCATTGGTGCACTGGATTTCTGAACTCTCCATGGCCAACCAAACTCTAGGCATTCTTCAACATAAATCAGCTCTGGGCTCACGAATCATGTGGTCAAGTTTCTCACAACCATGAACCCACTTTTCCACATCAATTTTCTATATTGGTTATTTTCTCATTGTCTTGACAAGTTTCTTGGACAAAGCAACTGTGAGGGTTAACCTCACTCAGCTCATGAAGTTGAATCCTAGAAGTTGAATCCATCAGGACAGGGAAGGTATGAGAACAGAAACAGCTTGATCTGTTTCAGTAGGAGCTTCCAGCACAGCTGTCTACATCTGGGCAGATCAGGAACTATAAAGAGGTAGGGCTAGAACCAGAAGATGGCACAAGCTTCAAGGCCCACTCTTAGCAACCTACCTCTGCAAAGTAGGCACCATTCCTAAAGGTTCTGCAACTCTTAAAAGAGTGTTGGCAGCTGGAGACTATAGTGTGTAGTTATATGTTCTATTCACCTTTAGCTCTGGGAAGTGACTGTGCTACCAACCCCCACCTGGCTTTTCTTGAATCCTTGGACAAAAGACACACACACAATTTGTTTCATTTTAATTCACCTTAGGACACAATTGCTGGGTGCTACTCTCTTCTGCCTGAAAAAGTGTGCCCTTAATAATAATTTTATCTCTGCTCCTCCCACCTGCCCTAAATTTCAGTGTCTAGTCCTACCTAGTTCCTGCCAAACATCCCTGACCACCTGCCTGTAGTAGTGGCCACAGGTCTCCTCCTGAGACCTCACATGGATGCTGGGTTCTTCTCCCTCCAAAGCATGACAAAAACTCTTCCTCTCCTTCCTTATGTCTCCTTTTCCTCCTGGGACCAGAAGTCCTTCCTGTACCTTCTGCCCTAGCAATTAGCCCATGACTTTCTTTGCTGACAGATCAAGAACCACTTGGGAATAGGACCTTAGCCTCAGATCCATCCCCTACAGGAGGCTACCGTTCAAACCTCCAAGCCCATAGGGGACCTTCCACATCAAAACCATAACACTTAGTGCAACATTTTGGTCACATCTTAGAATACTCACATTCAATTTCAGTTTGTTTTCAATTTTGAGTGAAGTTTGCTGGCAATTTTTACAGTTTGGTCATTGTTGTGATAAGTCACTTCATCTTTGTGTCATGGCTTCTCAAAATGAGAACACTGTAAAAAAAATTAAAAATTAAAGAAAAAGCTGAGCTCTAGAGTTTTAATTTAATGTTTGTACGACCACAGTACCCTGCATGGTATATAATAGTTTTGCCAAATACTTATGTTTTGCCACTGGAGGAAGTTAGGCACAGGGCATACACCATCTCTCTCAGTTATCCCTTGCAATGTCTGTGAACCTATAATCACCTCACTAATCATTTTGATTAAAAACAACAACGGCAACCCAGGCCCAATAC
>JADRCD010221486.1:15192-38538 GCA_019843815.1 Montemys delectorum | reverse complement strand
GAAAGACCAGAACTGACTGACCTATATACTAGAAGAAAATAGAAAAATTACAGTTCTATTGCATAGTATAAACATAACTCATTTATACTATATATCCTATGCCTTTTGAAACACTGTTTTTTTTTATTTATTTGTATATCCTTTGAAGTTATAGAATTGATTTTGTCTATGAATTCCAAGTTGGTATTTAATAAGTAATCCTACTGCCTCAGATTTTTGAGTGATGCTATTGTGGGCATATGCTACTCTAACCGTTTCAGTCATTGAAAGGTTGATTAAAAGAATATTTTCTTCTTGTAAGCTTCCCCAGAAGTAGCTGGAAATGCATATATCAAATTAATGACACAAAACATGAATAACATCCTTTCTTTTAATGTAGGAATTCAATGAATTAGAATGTCAAATCTGGGGGCATATATATTACTCAAAGTTGAACAATTTATTATATAACATGAAATTAGAGGAGAAATCTCAATTAATATACTGTGAAGTAAATGCAGTCTGTGAAGAGATCACAGTCATAGAATTTATGGTACAGCTACTTTTTGCTCAACAAAGGTGGTATAAGTTATCCTTAAATTAAAAGGAAAAAAGCAAAAGAGATTTGATGGCTCTGGTTGCCTTTGTTCATCGTGATTCCTTGTCTCTTCCTACCCTCTTGTTTTCTTATGAGCTGCCTTTCATGCACAGGTTATGTGGTATTTTCCATTCTCACTTTCTATTTCCTAATCAAAAATGTTTCCTAAGTTGTCAGTCATGTATATAGAGTTAACACCAAGCACAAAGTGGCCTGGTGCAGGGTCCTACTCTTATTTGAAATGGTATTACTCCACTAGCTACAATTGAGAATTAACCTGTGATAGCTTGTCCATGAACTTTGTCTTGGCAGCTATCTGCAGGAAGGGGTAACTCTTTGAAATCATGCACATTTCCAGTCTAACAGCAGCCTATCTTAAGAATTTTTCCACATACTTACAATATATCTAATATATTTTATAATGTTATTAAAAATTAGTTACAAGATACAGAAGTCTAGACTAAATAGGAGAAGATCCAAAGCAAATTTTGTGTGCAAGAGGATACTGTAGAATACAAAGGAGCAATTAGTATCTATGACCTATCAAGTAAATCAATATTAAGAGCTGATAGAATCATCTTTTCCTTATAGCTTAGAGACCATTAAGCAGTCATCCCACTGACTAAATTTCTTTTGAAACTTCACATTTAGTTACTCAGCATTTGGATTTCATATATCCTGAGAGTGAGACACTTTTTACTGGAATTCATATCATACAACCTAGTGGAAACCAAAGTGAAATTTTAATACCACAAAATAAATTATAAAATAAAGGGAAAATCAAATCATTTGGCTTCATTAATATAACCTAGAAATGTGTCTTTAACATAGGAAAGAAACCTTGTCAAGTCAGAAAAAAAATTAATGTTGAATTTTTAAAATGTATAATATTACAATTAAAAAGAATGTGCAGGCTTAAGTTGTTAATAATTTAACTTCTGTTTGAATACACACACACACACACACACACACACACACACACACACACACACACACGAATATTTCAAGCAAAAGAAAAAACCTGTTTCTGAGATTGTTTCTCAATCAGCCTAGCTCACTTTTGACTGGCCAAAGGGCACAAGGCTATCTGCCAACTCAGCTAGAGATACATGGAGTGGCTGAGTAAAATGATTCAGTATAGAACAATTAGTCATTGTTGTCCTTTTTCATTGAACACGGTTCTTTAATTAAACAAAGGAAATATCAATGCCATCTGTCCCTCAGCCTTCAGATAAGAAGCTGGGGGCAAAAGTCAAACAAAAACGAAAGTGGGCTCTTGAAGTGGTATTTCTTAAGCATCTCATATCCACTGATTTCTGTGGGAAATGAACAAGAATTAGCATTGACTAGTACACCTATAGTAAATACCCATTGTATGATATACCCTCAAAGTTGTAACAATAACAATTGCATCAACAATGGAATAAAAAGGGGCTAAAGACTCTAAATGTATATTTTAATAAGTATGCATATACATACAAAAAAAGAATTAATAAAGTAGTAAGGTGTTTTACTTATAAATATAATCCCTTTGAGCAAAAATCTCACATATGAAGGAAAACAAATATTTATATTTGTGACTCATAAGCCTTGTGCAAGGTTTTATGGATTGATGTGCTACACAGTGGACAGAGTTCTTGTTTGTTGCAGTGGATTTTAGAGAGCTATACTCTATAGTTTGTAAACCTATCTAATTTTGGCTGGATTCTAGATTGAGGTATTTCAGAGGGCTACTTGTTTGTATTTTGGGGTGATTGATGGGTGGGAATAATTTAAGGGATTGGCTTAACAGTTGTGAAGTTTGCCTTCAAGAGTCAATAGCCACCATTCTTCAATCCAAGGGAAAAGTCACACAGTTTTCCAAAGTGTTCTTTTTTAGCTCTACTGACTTTGAGAATCTCTTTCTCTTAGAGAGAAGAAAGAACATCTACTCTCCTCTCCTCTTCCTCCTTTTGGTTCTTACAAACATTATTAGATTATTTGATGTGGTTTAAATCAAGATGAAAAGAAAAGTTCTTTGTTACAACCAAGAGGTGAAATCATCATTAAGTATCAGGACAATCTTAATGAGCGATGCTATTGGCATTTTGGATTGATGGCCCTTCAATCCAACAGATGATAGATAGCTATATTAGTATCTGGGAATGATTAGAATTAGCACAAGGATGGGAATATGTGTTAAATACACTGTTCGCTCAACTTAAGTGCTCTCCTGACCCTGGGCCTGAGAGAATTGTTCTGAAGCTTCTGTCATCCATGGTGCTGCAGGGCACAGAAAACTTTGGCAACAGTAAAGAAGCAGTAGGACTGTTATTTGTTGTGGGTGATTCTAGGCAAATAAGAGCATTATGGATTGTTCCTGACTTGAATTTTAAAACAAGTCAAAGAACAGAAATGAAAGGAACAGGAAGTTTGGTTATATCAAAAACACATTACTAAGTTCAGTGAAGAATTTTAACTCCACTGTCAGTCTTCCTTTGTCAAACCACCTCCTTGATATTATTTTCCTTTCCCACACATAATGGGGGTAGAACATGATGCTTCTTGAATCATTGAACAGGAAGGAATCTCTGTCATTATCCAGAAATTGTATGAGCTGGCTTTAACTTCTTCATCTACCCTTGGAAACACAAGGACATGAATCATTTTCTTTCTTGGTCATCTGCCATAGTAAATTTTCTCACAGATGAAATTTTAATATGGAGTTTTCTTCATTCTTGGAAAGGGCAAAATTTACTTAGTTTGTCTTTGGAGACATCAAAGCTAGTTATCTACATTAGAATGTAAGGGAGATAAGCATGAACACATGGGATGAGAGGGAGAGCCTCCTAAGCCTGAGAGACAGAGATCTGCCCATCAACACCTTTGGCTTGGGCAGGATTTATAAGAATGTTGATCTTCAAATGATTTGTGAATTGCATATTAGTTTTATACAAGCTAATGGAAAGAGACCTGGCATTTATTCTGTCTACCATACCTTTGTCACCCTATTGCTTCTTCATAGTAAATTCAGACAGAAATTAGTTCTCCGATTATCTAACAAATGAAAAAAAAAAAAGATTCCTGGGGACATTAGAGGCACTTCTAATTTTATACCTATCTTAAATAGTACTTTTTGATGGAATCTTGTCTGTCATATTCAAAAACCCAGAACAGTTGTACCATAAGCCAATATTAAATTAACCCAAAATACCTAACATTTAAACACAGGAATGAGGAGCCAGGCTAGTAGAGTGCTGGTTTAGCATTCATGAAGTCCTGCGGTTGATTGCCAGCACATAAATGAGGTGGAGAAATTCTGTATTTCCTTCATTTGGCTACATGGTTAGTCAGTAGCTATCCTAGGCTACATGAAATTCCCTTTTTTGTACACACACACACACACACACACACACACACACACACACACAAAACCTCAAAATAAAACATTAGTAAATGGAATACGTACAGAGACACAATAAATAAGGAATTCAAATGTCAGGAACAGAATTCTTTTTAATTGAGAGTGATAATCATTGTTCTGAAGTGTGCTGTATTATGTTAACATGGAAGTTTATTATGTGTTCTAATCCAAACAAATTTTCATAAATTTTTAAAATGTCTGTCAGAAGTCTTTTAAAGTTTCTCAACTTTAAGGGTCTAAAGTGAGTTGGGATGTCAATAAAAATCATAATGAACAGAACAGGTTTTTATCATTTAGAGTTAAGAAGAGATCCTTTAGAAACCCTGAGGGCTAGTGAAGAAATGTCTTGAATATCACAGAAGAATGAGGTGGACCATGCTTAAGCACAGTGCTTTCAGCTTAGGAAGATACACATCTCCTTCATTTTTCTCCTGGTTGTGACATAGCAACCCAATAAAGCAACGTAAAGAAAGTAGGGTTAATTTGGGGTCATGAATTGAGAATAGGTAGACTTTATTGCTACAAAGAATGTGTGGTGGCTGATGCCTGGAAATGCTGGTCATGTAAGTCTTCAGTAGCAGACTAGTAAAACCTTAAGTGACATCTTTCCCTCAGAAAAAATTCAAATTGATAAATGTCATCCACCTTTCTAAGACAGTAGAAGTATCTAGGGACCACATTTTCTAGCATGTGAGCCTATAGGGGGCATTTTATGTGCAGATCACAATTAAAATATAATCTATTTTAGAAGTTAATTTTTAGTGTTTTATTGTGTCATTTTAGTAAAATGAGTTTTATTCACTATAGAATTTCAAATATAGGTGCATTTTTTTTCTGGTGATATATACTGTATCTAATTCCTCAGATATATACACACAAATGCAAACACATACACATACATATGTACATGTAAACACACATGCATATTCAGGTACATATACATAAAACAAATATACATGCACACACACACTATTTTAAAAAACTAACCATCAGTAAAAACACAGTATTAGTTCACATGAAAATAGAACTCAGTATTTGAGGAAGTATTTGATATTAGTGAACAAGAAATTGGAACCTCCATAACGCATATGAAGGCTGTCATTCTGTTCATCTCAGCATAGTACATGACCATCTATTACTGGGAAGTATAACAGTGAGAGTGAAGACTAACTATCATGAAGCTTCATAGAAATATTTGGAGCCCTCATTAATGATAGAAGAACAGATTCATTAGTATCCAAAGCCAAGTAATGATAATAATAAAATGAATGATAAAAGGACGATGAGAATTATAGTGGGCCACTGACATCTCTTGACAGACATCTGTGTCATGTTAAAATTCAATGTTCAACATACATATTTTTCAACAAAGCTGAAAGAATACCATTTTACACATTTTCTCAGAGAATTCTTGAGAGTTGGAAGACATGAGACAGTGGTAATATGTCATAGGGCTATATTTCAAAAATTTATGGTTTTAGGATGTGAGATTATTTTCTTAAATTTTTTGGATAACAAAATAGTTTGCATTGTGCTTATTCTCATGATTAAGAAGAAATATTGATTGTAAAAATAAAATTTCAGAGAAGAAGTATAGACAAATTTGTAATTGGAAAGTATGGCAATGTGTGATGTGGTTGTTTTTATAAAATGACCACTTTTGAGTAACTTTTTAAAGAATCGGGTATTTAGTTTTAACATGCTCTTTCTTATGTATCTAAATGGGATCTCATAAAATCACAAAGCTTCTATAAGGCAAAGGACACTGTCAAGAGGACAAAAAGGCAACCAACAGATTGCGAAAAGATCTTTACAATTCTATATCTGATAGAGAGCTAATGTCCAATGTATATAAGGAACTCAAGAAGTTAGACTTCAGAGAAGCAAATAACACTATTTGAAAAATGAGGCACAGAGCTAAACAAAAAAATTATCAACTGAGGAATACCAAATGGCTGAGAAGCACCTAAAGAAATGTTCAACATCCTTAATCATCAGGGAAATGAAAATCAAAACAAACCTGAGATTCCACCTCACACCAGTCAGAATGGCTAGGATAAAAAACTCAGGTGACAACAGATACTGGCGAGGTTGTAGAGAAACAGGATCTCTCCTTCATTGCTGGTGGGATTGCAACCCGGTACAATCACTCTGGAAATCAGTTTGGCGATTCCTCAGGAAATTGGACATAATACTACCTGAGGATCAAGCTAAACCACTCCTGTGCATATACCCAGAAAATGCTCCAACATGCAATAAGGACACATGCTCCACTATGTTCATAGCAGCCTTCTTTATAACAGCCAGAAACTGGAAACAACCCAGATGTCCCTCAACAGAGGAATGGATACAGAAAATGTGATACATTTACACAATGGAGTACTACTCAGTTATTAAAAACAATGAATTTATGAAATTCTCAAGTAATGTATGGATCTGGAGAATATGATCCTGAGTGAAGTATGCCAATCACAAAAGAACACACATGGTATACACTCGCTGATAAGTGGGTATTAGCCCAGTAGCTCAGAATACCCAAAATACAATCTACAAACCACAAGAAACTCAAGAAGAAGGAACACAAAAGTGTGGATACTTCCCTCCTTCTTAGAAGGGGGAACAAAATACCTATGGAAGGAGTTGCAGAAACAAAGTATGGAACAGAGACTGAAGGAAGGAAAATACAGAGACTGCTCCACCTGGGAATCCTTCCCATAATCAAACACCAAACCCAGATACTATTGTGGATGCTAGCAAGTGCTGGCTGATAGGAGCCTGATATAGCTGTCTCCTGAGAGGCTCTGATGGTACTTCACTAATACAGAAGTAGAGGCTCACAGCCATCCATTGGATTGAGCACAGGTTCCCTATTGAAGGAGCTAGAGAAAAGAACCAAGGAGCTGAAGGGTTTGCAGCCCCTTAGGACCAACAACAATATAAACTACCTAGTACCCTCAGAGCTCCCAGGGACTAAACTACCAACCAAAGAGTACACATGGTGGGACTAATGGCTCCAGCAGCATATGTATAGCAGAGAATGGCCAAGTTGGTCATCAATGTGAGGAGAGGCCCTTGGCCCTGTGAAGGTTCTACATCTCAGTGTAGGGGAATGACAGGGCCAGGAAGCAGAGGGAAAGGGGAGGGAACAATTATTTTTTCAGAGAGGAAATCAGGAAAAGTACATTTGAAAGTAAATAAAAAATATAATAAAAATAAATAAAGTAATTAATTAATTATATTTCAGAGAAGAAATGTAGATAAATTTGTAATTTGAAAATATGGTACTGTGTGATTTGGTAGTTTTTATAAAATAACCAGCTTTCAGTAACTTTTTAAGGAATCAGATATTCAGTTTTAACCTGCTCTTTCTTATGTATCTATTTATTGAAATAAAAGTGATTCTATTGAAAAGTTAAGTTTAATTGCTATCTTATTCAAAGTTATCCCACTTAAATTGTCATTTTATCCTACTGGACAAAAAGACTGTTCTGATTCAATTCTTGATAAACTGTGAACATTATATTATACTAAAAGTCACTTTTCTCAAAGAGAACTTTTGGGGGTATTTCCTTGAAGTAAATAGCTGTAATTCACTGAAATCCATGTTGTATTTTCTCCCTTTTGTGGCTCTTGAAGTTTATTTAAATGTTCTTACTCATAGTTGAGAAATACAGAGTAATCAAGTGTAATCCTAGCTTTGCATCTACATGCATGACAGAGTGGCAAATCTATAATCAATACCAAAGGAATGTCACACAAACACTGGATGACATATACTCAGGTAAATGTGGCAGGAAGTAGGCTGAATAATTAACAAATTATCTTTTATATAGAATGTATTATGGTCTGATAAAGTAGAAAAAGAATATTTTCACAGAAGTTGAAAGGTTGAAAGATTTTTATTCAAAGTTTTAATAGATGTATATAGATGTATTAGGTTCAGCATTTTTCTATTCCTTTTTGATTTGATGGAAAACTTATATCTTATTAGAATATAGCAAAATATAATGTCATACTGTAAATAATAAACTCACATTAATTGTTGTTTTGGAAGATAGGCAAAGGATCTTCAGAAAGAAAGAAAGGAGATATAATGACACACTTGATACTGTGATAACCTGAGTGCTGATATGGTCTTCAAGAACAGACCGCCAATATTGTTTTCTTCAGGAGCATGTTATCTCATTGTGACAAATGATCTTGAACGGTATTTTTGTCTTAAATCACACAACCTGTTCAAATACATCTTACCTATTTGCTATTCATGGATGCCTATAGATTCAATATCTATGAGGACCCCTCTATTTTGACATTAAGATTTGCAAGTTTACATAGAACTGGACTTCATTATGGCATTCTTAAAATTTGTTTTTGTTGCTCCATTGTCCCTTATCAACCCTATTTCTCTCCTTCCTTGTACCCTGTAAATTTCAATAACTCCCTTTCCAATTTCATATCACATATTACTTATTGCACCCTTTGCCCTTCTTTTTAATAGTTGGTTTTCTCTTGTGGTTTCCCATATAGTTTTATGAACTATACACACTCTTAAAAATCTTTATCTAGAGATACACCAACATTAAAATTTGTGGCTAATGTCATGCAAAACAATATACTCTTGACATTAGAGATCAAATTGCTGAAACTTAAATGTGATGATGGAAGTAGAGAATAAACCGATATTCTCTCATCTGTTTCCAGCTGATCACAAAGTCTCAGAATTAATGGGTGAGGACATCATCAGTGGGTGAGTTAAGAGGAAGTGTACCAAACCACTAAGAACCAAACCACACAAAGTTAAACAACAAACACATGTCTTAATTTCTGTGGAGCCAAATCCCAATGGAGAAGACTGCATAATTTCCTTAACAACATCCTGGGAGTCCCAGGACACTGTACTAATTTCCAGTTAACACTTCAGATCCTGGAGCACACTACCAGGCATATATGCTCTCTTGACTCCACCTTTACCAGTTCCTGGATTGCAAAGATTCTTAGAAACAATCAAAAATATAGTATAAATGAATAGTAGTTTCTCATTATTTATTTTTACTTTTTCATATAATGGATTGCAATATATAGATTACAATTTATCATATTTTTATTTGCACTAGGTAAATACACCAATGAGAAGGCATCACAATTATCTACAGCCTTCGTTTATGTTCCATGTGGTAGCTTTGGGTTTTATACAGTGCAAGTACCATGCTGCTTGTACTAGGAAAGCCATTAAGTACACTAATCAATCCCACTTTACTAGACGTTCTCTGTACACTCAAAATTTTAGTAATGGTTCCAAACTTTAGACTGAAACAACATTTAGAAGTAGTAGCATTTGGGTGTTAGTAAATAACAGTGAGGTTTATGGACAGCACTCTGCTTTCTACTTGGAGGCACCTGCAGGCAAATCACCTTAATATCTTCATAGAAACACTGGAGTAAACAACATACATACATGTAGACTTTGTGGATCCCCAGAACAAGACTGAATTGGAGATTGTGGTCAGGTTAAGGTTGGTGGAATTTTACCAGTTTTATTCATACAGAAAGGCAAGTCTGTTTTATTTTTTCCTGGCTATCTGATGTATCATAATGACTGGCTTGCAACGTGTTATTATCTACAGCATTGTTTTATGAATATAGTATAATTTAGTATTTAATATAGTTTTTGGAAGCTGTATATCCTAGGAAGAATTGTCTCATTCTCTTAGATTTAAATTTCACAGCTATCTACTCACATCACTAATAATTGAAACCAAGTGATCACTTCTTATTGGAAAAGTATTTATTAAACAACTTACATACAAACTATTATTTAAATTTAAGAAATAACCTTAAATCTATGCAAAGATCCAGTTAGGCATGGAATCAAATCTAGCATAAAAAGATCCTTATTCATTTTGTTTTCTCTTTTAACTAGAGTAGATGTAGAAACAAACTATTTGAATTCCCTTGCATTTGTAATTGTGGTAAGTGAAATATAAAGAAGTAGAATAAATTGTTTTAGACTGCTCAGCCAGTTTCTAATGGCATATACAATCTGTGCTTTCCTTTCAAATTGTGACATAGAGGACTCACTTGTATCACTTATATTTATGCCCCAGTAATTCCATCATGAATATCTTTGAAAGAGTTTTCTGCTACTTGTGCACACTTTTTAATTGAAATATAAGAAATTTAGCATGGCTTGTTCAGCATGTGTCAAAAGATAAATCTTGGTATATGAATGTATCTCTTCATCAGCACCAAGTGAGGAATTGTGAGAAAAGGCATTTTAAAGTTTTACTCTAGACCTAATGAATGAGACACTGCTGGGCAGTTGTTCACATTGACAAATGATAAAAGTTTCTGTACATAGTTACTCTTTCTTCACAACAGCCTTCATGATACTAGCTCTGATAGTTCTCAATACAGCTATGCAAGAAACACGCACAAGTGACATCTTGCTCTATATTCAAAACCAAGTGATTGTCTAATTTTTCAATACACTTTTAAAAGTGTATACATAATCATGGGTCAATTATTGCTACAAAATCATCTTTATTTACAAGATATAACTTATGGGATAAGAAGCCTTCTGTCTTTATCTTTTCTTTTACTTTTTCTTGAAAGTCAACATCTTATAAATAATATATTCTGACTATGGTTACCCTCACACTCCTCCTAACTGCTCCTTTTCTCCCGACAACCAATTCTACACCCTTTCTCTTTATTAATAAAACACAAACATGCATATAACAACTACAACAAAAACAACAACAGCAATAATAAATAAACAAAACAGAATAAGACAAGCAAAACAGAAAGAAAATGAACAAAAAAAGAAAAAGCACAAAGCTAACATATAGATTCAGAGATACACATGCTCCAACAAAAGGAAACTCTATAAAAATACAAACCTGGCTCTCACTCTCTTGCCTCTCTCTCTTGCCCTCTTGCTTCCCCTTTCTTTGCCTTGCCTTCCTCACTCTCTCTCTCCATTTGGCCTTGGCTGGCCTCTACTTCACAACTATTCTCCCTTTCTCTGCCTTTCTACAATAAATGCCTTAAAATCAAAACCAAAACAAACAAAAAAACCAAAAAAAAAAAAAAACAACAACAAAAAAAACAACAACAAAGCTGGAAACCACAAAACGTGAACAAAGGTCCAGAAAGGAAAAAAGCAGTGACACAGCATTATAAAACAAAAACGGTATTAATTCACTTTGTGTTGTGTTGTCCACCTACTGCTGGTCATGGGGCCTATCCTTAATAATGGTTTGTATACCCAATGTAAAATTTAGCTTTAAAATATTCAAAGTTACAAGACATATATCATTCCATTTGAAGGATTGTATTATTTAAAATTATAAAATCGTATGGCACTTGGATCTGGAGTATATCATCCTGAGTGAGGTAACCCAGTCACAAAAGAACACACATGGTATGCACTCACTAATAAGTGGATATTAGCCCAGAAGCTCAGAATACCCAAAAGACAATCCACAAACCACAAGAAACTCCAGAAAAAGGAACACAAAAATGTGGATACTTCCTTCCTTCTTAGAGGGGGAACAAAATACCCATGGAAGGAGTTGTAGAGACAAAATATGGAGCAAGTACTGAAGGAAGGACAATCCGGAGACTGCTTCACCTGGGAATCCTTTCCATATTCAATCACCAAACCCAGACACTATTGTGGATGTCAGCAAGTGCTGGCTGACAGAAGCTTGATATAGTTGTCTTCTGAGAGGCTCTGACAGTGCACAACTAGTACAGAAGTAGAGGCTCCCAGCCATCCATTGGACTGAGCACAGGGTCCCCAATGAAGGAACTAGAGGAAGGACTCAAGGAGCTGAAGGGTTTGAAGCCCAGGAGGATGAATAACAATATAAACTACCTAGTACTCTCAGAGCTCCCAGGGACTAAACCACCAACCAAAGAGTACACATGGTGGGACTAAAGGCTTCAGCAGCATATGTAGCAGAAGATGGCCAAGTCAGTCATCAGTGGGAGGAGAGGCCCTTGGTGTTGTGAGGATTCTATGCCCTAGTGTAGGGGAATACCAGGGCTAGGAAGCAGGAGAGGATAGGTTTGTGTGCAGGGGTAGGCAGGGAGGGAACAGTGTTTTGTTTTGTTTTGTTTTGTTTCAGAGGGGAAACCAGGAAAAGGGATATCATTTGAAATGTAAATCAAGAAAATATCTAATAAAAATAAATTTAAAAAAATCAATAAAATTCTAAATGATTGAAAAAAATCATATGGTACTCTATTAGTTAAAAACAAGAATATAGCATAAATTCCCATTGCAGAACAGATGAGATTTTTCTATATCAGTCTTGGACTTGCTTGCACTTTATGTGCTCATATATCTCTAGTAAAACTACTAAAAAGCATGCCACATCAGAAAGTATCCAACTTTGTATGTGCAGGAACCTAAATAATTGAGAATCCTAATAAACAACAATTGTTTTATTCATTGTGTGTACAAATGAGATGTATGTGTGTAGGAATTCATATGTGTGAAAGTCAAAGATAACTTTGGAGAATCAATTTTTCTCTTCACATGGATGCCTGGGATCAACTCAGGGATCCATGCTTGCTCAACATGTAGCTTTACCTACTGTGCCTTCTCTCCAGCCCTGAAAATTATTCTAATAGATAGAATAGAAGACAGTAATACTCAACATAAATGCTTTAAAAATGAGGTATGATTGCATTTACTTGCATTTAAAATTTGTTAAAATATTATGTAACCAATGTTTTATTGTAATACATCCATATATTTAGAAAATATAATAAAGGAATTATATACAATAATAAAGCGCTATAAAATCACCTAAAGAAACTATAAATATAGCCTTAAAAGATTACGTTTTAAATAATGCATTATTTAAATTATCATTATTTTTCTATTGACCAAAATTGTCTAAACTAAATATAATTGAATTATCATGAATGCTGGAATTAGCATTTCTAAGTGGGATTTGTGTCTTCAAAGAATAAAAAATAACCAAAAGAGAGATAATTTTCTTTTCTGTATTACTTGCATTTAGGCAATGAATATTGATTATAATATAATTACATCAATTGACATGTCTCTGGAAATTCCATGTGTATGACAGAACCATATGGTTAAATTAAAAAGTAGTAATCTTAGCTTTGCATAGCAATTAAATTCAGACTGTATTGAAAGATATCCTGTAGCAATCATTGTTCAACAGCCCTGAATATTTTTGGACCTAAATGAATTTGGCTTTGATGGATTACATAACAAATTTAGAAATGACAAGAAACAATGCTCTGCTTCTTTATACCTGATATCAGCCTGTCTGTTTGGAAAGAGCCATGCTTTGTTTCATGTGAACTAGTCATGATGGCTTTGTTTTCTGATTATGAATTTGGAGGTTTGAAAATATCTGGACCATAACCCTCACTCTCCCTAGCATAGTCACATGTCCCCCTTTCTCGGTTTCTCTCCTAACAGAAGCAGGTTTGTGAAGAATCAGTAGACAAAAGGTGAAAATGCAAGAAGCTATGTGTGGCCTAGTTTTTCAGAGACAGAAACGACTCTTTTGACTTGTTTTTCCCTGCCCTTCTTTTTGTGAATGGAATTTTAAGCTTTCTTGTCTTGACTGAAAAGAACAATGAAAACTCAAGGGAGACAAAAATCAATATCATTGACTATATCAGAAATTTAAGGCATTTTGCTAGGCATTTTGAAGTTTTAAGAATTACTATTTGATCCATGAACTTATGAACAACATTAACTGAATGGCCTGTAACAGGGTCAAGAAGAAGCATGTTCTAAGGACTGTAAGATTAATTTAAGAACTTGTCTATGAAAACTATGCATGGCAAGAATTAACTGTGTGTTCTTGACATGGCCTAAGCATATGCCTCAAATTGTAATTTTATGGTGATGAACTTTAAACATCTATTTTAAGATCCTGTTATTTCAAATTCAGATCTTTATGACTTATGTGGAAAATTGTAAATGTCTCACCCCATTCTGGATTATCAGTAAAAGTTTGTATGTTTTTAATTACATATTAAGTAACATATTGTGAAATTTCATTTATAATTTTTTTAGAGATTATAAAATACTTTAATTCAAGGATGCCCTTTTCAAGTTTTTCTTCTTTTTCAAGGATAAAGTTTTCAGTCTGTAAAACCTGTGTTAAACCACACAAGAGTCATGGAGGAGTAAGCCACACATTTTTCACTGAAAAATTAATTTTTTCTATTTTTATTAATTACATCCCAAATGTTGCCCCCTCCCAGGAAAGAAATTCTTCCCCCATTTCACCTCCCCTTCACCTCTGAGAGGGTGAATGCTTCCCCACACTCAGTATCCCAACACCCTGAGGCATCAAGGTTCTACTGGATAAGGAACATTCTCTTCCACTGATTTTGGTAACCAAGTTTTATTCATTATGATTCAATATAATAACTGCCGTGGTATTATGACTTTCTACCACTTAAATATTACACAATGGAGGGAGCCTCACAAAGACTTAGAAAGTAAACAACTCTTAAGAAGTTCATAAAATTTATCAGGTTCACAAAGAACCCTTTCCCTTCCAATACAACCATCGAGAAATGACACTCTGAATTTGTAGAGCTGCCTGCAAATCTTTCAGAAAACTGGAGTTCCAGCATTCTTGAGTCATCCCCCATGATACAATGATTCTTCAAAGACACAGATGCCTTTGATGATCCACGTTCTAATGAGTAGCCTCCGTAAAACCATTGACACATCAGGTTGGCTTTGACCAATACAATTACTTTTGCCTGTTAGTTCTTGAACCAGGATGAATAGACATTTGTTCACATCTCCCAAGCAAAACTGTCAACAGCAGTAACCTAACTGTCTTCATTAATAATGAAAAGTATCTGTAATTAATTTCAACTTAAACTCCAAATTGCTGAACATTGGTTTTCAAAAATTAAAATCTTATCTAAACCTTGATTTACCATCACTTGACATATTTGCATAACCAATCAAAAACTTTTTTTAAAAGGCTTATTACTTTTTATACATTTTATCACACTTCAGAAAACAAGCTTTATACCATCTGCACTTATGGCAAACAAGTTCACATGAATCTGTTTATACTTTTGGGTATATTCCTTAGGCACACAGAGCTCTCCAATTTGCAAATTGATCTTCAAAAACACCTAAAGGTAACTGATAACTTTTCCCTGAAAATAGGCCTTACTGTTTGATTAGACAATTTAAGATGTTTTAATAATTTTCTCATGTTTTATAACAATTTAATCTAATTTTTATTAATTATTTGAATTAATTACTAACTACTCTCTGGATAATGTTTAACAAATTTACACATATATCCAATTTAAATTATGAATTTAGTTAGTATGGACATATGAATTTGTGTGTATGTATGTATAGGTGTGTGTGTGCATGTGTGTGTATGTGTGTGTGTGTGTATGTGTGTGTAAAACCCATCATCTTTATTGTCTTAATAAGACCTCATTTTTCTTTTACTTTTTGACTGTTTTCATTACCTGTTTTGTGATCTTAAAACAATGGTCTAATCTTATTTCTGGCAAATTATTCCAACTATTTGCCTTAACTTCCCAACTAACTAAATTGTTACATAAATGTCAAAGGCAATTTCCAATTCTTTAGCAAGATTTAAGAACTCCATACTTGTAGTGTGTTCATAAAAATGTAAAATAAAAGCTAAATGCACTTAAAAACAACAAAGCCATCATAATCTGCTGGTTTGTATCATTGTGTGTTTAATTCTTAGAGTCAGCCTTTCATTTTGGGAGGGGAGTATCATTTGTCATATCACTAATTAGAATGCTGGTTTTCACAAGTGTAAGAATTCATTACCTATAAACCTGCTTAAGAGCTAAAACTAAAGTCTAGTTCTCTGTATCTCAAAGATTGTTCTAAAAAAATTATTGTAAGATGCTCAGCCAAATAATATGTAGCTTTCTCTCATCTACCACAAACTCTTTGACAAGATTAATGCCAATACATTTCAACAGGTCATCTTGATTAGAACTGAAAAACTACAAAAAAAACCCCATTCATTTAGTGTGGTCAACATTTATGATAATAAACAGTTGTATATACCATAGAGTAGATGTCAAATATATCTCACAGCTAGTGGACAAACTCATGAAATTTTCACATGTATTATTCTGATTTCTGCATGTTCCTAGAATTCTTCTTATCCTAAGGGAATTTTGCATTTAACGTTGAATCAAATAGATTTTTCAAATTCATAATCATCAGTCACCATAAGAACAAGATCAAAATGAAAGCAAGGGGTACACAAATAAAATTTTCAAAATACGTAAAAAATATAGGTAATTTTAAAGGGATAACAATAAAAATATTTCTCCATTAAACCAAATCTAAGCTGTATATTTCATGTGCAGCCATTTTTATGATCAAAAATGACAATTTTTGTCCTATGATTAAGTTCTCTTATAGAATATGAGGCTTATTTAATGTTTATTCCTTATAAAAAGTATACATTTTCTGTTTAATTGAAGAGAGTCCTTGTGTATTATTTACAGTTCCAGCTTCTGCCAATCTGTTCTCTGTTTCCTGGGGAACTATTAGGCAGTAGCACTTAGTCTTCACAACATTAATTGCTGCTACCTGTTTGACAAAAACACTTCTTCAAGAGATGCTGAGCAGACTAGCTGAACTGGCTAAACAGTGAGCCCAGGTATTTGCCTTTCTCTTTTCTGTCAGTACTTATAACATAAGTGTCTGTAACTATGGCTGGATTTCTTTTTGACTTTAGTTATGGAGTTTGTGGTCAGGTCTTCATGTTTGCAAGGCAAGGACTTTATTCTATCTCCTCCTAGACCCTTTGTAGAAGTCATGAGCATCTTTATGAGGCTGCAGTACATTTTTGAAAACAGACTGATTGTCCTGTCTGCTTGAAATGTTTTTTCTCTACGTATTCGCTTGCCTTGTTTCACCTTGCCTTTCAGGTCAAGCTTAAATGTTGTGAAGTAATATCCTTAATCTCACATTGATGAACTTACCTGTGGCTTGGTTGAGAAGGCTTATTAATTGTAATCACTTATATCATGCCTACTAAGCAAAAGGTAATATGCAAATAACATATTAAAATATATATTATAAAATGAGTAGTTAAAGTAAGTTTGAAGTGAAATCCTATAATAAAAATCTGTGACTATAGAAGAAAAATGCTCAAAAATATTTTCATTTTCTATTAATGTTCAAAACAGAAAGCGTTATATGGACACATAAAATGGTATACACCATGCGCCATATACATAGTGGTATACACAAGTAATATAGGCCATGAGAAGTAGAAGATGTAGAAATATCACTTCAAGTTCAAAGCCACCCTGGATAGGAGTAAACAGAGTCAGTTGGGCTATGAAGAAAGGCTCTGTTTTAAAGATTCTGTCATCATCTTGAGACCCAACAGAAGAGGGCATCGGATCCTATTAGAGATGGTTGCAAACCACTATGTTTTGCTGGGAATTGAACTCAGGGTCTCTGGAAGAGCAGCCAATGCTCTTAACTACCGAGCCATCTCTCCAGTTCTGAGTTCCTAAGCACATATATAGCTTAAGACTCCTAATCTGACCTCAATGGGAGAAGCACCTATTACTCAAGAGGCCCCAGGGAGGGGGAAAATCTGGTGTGGGGACAATCCTCTCAGACACTGGGGAGGAGGAATGGGATGAGAAACTGTGGGAGGGGGACTGGGATGGATGGAATGGCAGTGGCTAGATTGTAAATAAATAAATTAATAATAATAAAATAAAGTCACCAATAAGCATATTAACTGAAAATACCTACATGCCCATGTGTAAGTCACTTTTCTCAAGTATGTTGTTTTTCCTGATATTTTTTGACATATCTTTGATGAATATATGTTTGTGTGAGCATTGTTAAATTTATGTTGGTAGAGTCCTGTGAATATGTAAGTGCTTTATTTTTCAAGAAAGATCTTGCAGTGGACAGAAATATACCAAGTAGTCTCATCTGACTGATCAGAAAGCCCAGGTATTTATGTCAACACAGTGCTTAAATTTTAAATATGTGCCTTTATGCCTCGATTTTCTTAAATCTTTGTTTATTGTTGATATTATAATTATATAATGGGTCCCTTTCCTCACTCCAAATCCACCCATATAAGCCTTC
This sequence comes from Montemys delectorum, assembly GCA_019843815.1. Lineage (NCBI taxonomy): Eukaryota > Metazoa > Chordata > Mammalia > Rodentia > Muridae > Montemys > Montemys delectorum. The sequence continues at coordinate 20,403 of JADRCD010221486.1, read as the reverse complement.
TTGCAAATTCATGGGCTATTTTATTTCATTAATTGTTTTACACACACACACACACACACACACACACACACACACACACATCTGTTAAGTCTGTTTTGTTAGCTTGTAATCTGTTCTGAGGCATGCTATTGCCCATAAAGTCCAAACAACTTGACCTCTTCATTTGAGCTAATGAAAGAAACAACAAAGGTATGCTATGACACACAGGTTGGAGACAAGCTCAGGGGTCCTCATCCCTACATAAAGGGCCAACTAAGGAAAGCCAAAACTAGAAGTCTTACCCAGGAAAGAGCACACCAACTAATTTTCTTATATAAAATGGCCTGAATGTTTTTCTTTTTAGCTTAAATCTTCATGCTTGGAAGTCAATCATTTTACGTTCTCTGTAGACCCTTGGTAAACATTTCTTATTAAGTTGCTGCCTCAAGAATAATCCCAGGAAGCTGACCCTTCAGATAGTCCTAAGATTTGTGTGCCTCTAGCAATCATCCTTTTTGTCCTTTGAAAATTCAATATGTAGAAACAAACACAGTATGAGACATCCTGTAAATACTATAATTATAAGCACACAAATGAACAGAGAGCAAATCTTAAGGCTTTTAAGAAAGCACTAGTGATGCCAATTTAATGGACAAAATAGTGTCATTTTTGTTTGCAAGATTCAGAAATTGCTCTGTGAAAGTAGATATAAGTCTAATTTTGCCCACTCTGTTCTACAATTTTGCTACTATAATAACATATGTTTAGATACCTTGGACATATATTTGAGCCAATCATGTAATTTTTGTAAAACTATTTCAGACCATTGCATACAATAATTGTATAACATTAAATATGTTATTATGATATGAAAGCCACTAAAATTGCAGTTATAAAGAATAGATAATAAATGAAATCCCACAAGGTGTTGTATTTCACATTTAACAAACAGATGCAAAGTATCTTTTAAAGTTCCTTTCCTGGTACTATTTTACAAAGTATAATCTTGTGCAACATTTTTATTTCCTTTTGGCTTTTCAATTGTTATGAATATGCTTGTTTTAATACAGGACATTAAACATGACAACTATGTATAGATACATTTTGTTGAAACTGATAAAATGTTGCAATTATTTTTCTCATGATAACAATATCTGTAAGTATGAGAAAATAAAAAATTTGTAATTGTTGGTACAGCTTAACTATATGCAATTAAAGACATAAATTGAACAGGACAATCACCTCTGTAGGCTAAAAATTATAAATATGTGAGTTTAACAAAACCTATATAGAAATAATTGTAAGATTGAATATAAAAAAGTTATAATCTAATATTTTACCTTAATAAATATGTTAATTACTGCAATCCAAGCTATACATAATTGTCACTAAGATGTAAAACATATTTATTCTAAAAACACTAATCGTATATATAAGTATCATAGATATTTATAAAGTTTACTATTAAGTGATCAGAAATTACTTTAAATCATAGAATCCTAAGTATAAGGCCTGCCAGAAATTTCAGAATTATAAATTTCCTCAGGATAGGATAACAATTCATGTACAGAAAGGGATTAAATTAAAAACAGTAACTTTTAAAGCTTTTCAGACCTTTCCAAATTGAGAATTTGAATAGAGAAGTAACAGATGGAGTTCATCTGGTGAATTCATGAGATCAGTATAGTGTCCAGTATTGTAAGAATTGACTATTGGGTGTAGTTCATTTTATGTAATAACTTCCTTATACCCAGACCAAGAGTAAATGGAGGTATACTCATGCAAAGTATGAACTTGGAGAAAATTAAATCACATAGGTTTGCAGTGAGCATAATTGAAAGAATGGCTATAAAAAATATGGACTGATCAGCAGGGTTTCAAAGGATCTTGGATAGGTTGTATGTATTAAATCTGAAGGTTGAGCCAAGCATTATAGTGTATGACTTTTATCCCAGTACCCAATAATCAGAGATAGGCAAAACTCTTTGAGTTTAAGGTCAGGCTGGTCAGCCAAGGCTACATAATGACATTACCATTACAAGACCCTTTTTCTCAAAAAATAAATAAATAAATAAATAAATAAATAAATAAATAAAGCAAAATAAACAAAAAAGCCAGGCAGTGGTGGCACATGACTTTAATCCCAGCACTTGTGAGGCAGAGACAGGTGGATATCTGAGTTCGAGGTCAGCCTGGTCTACCAAGTGAGTTCCAGGACAGCCAGGGCTATAGAGAGAAACCATATCTCAGAAAAACAAAAATAAAAACAAAAACAAAACAATAACAAAAACAAAAAACAACAAACAAAACAAATGAAACAAACAAACAAAAACAAACAAGCAAATAAACAAAACAAACAAAACTATCCAAATATAAAAATAAGGAGCTCGGCAGTGGTGTCATACGTTTTTAATCTTAGCACTTGAGAGAGAGAGAGGCAGGCGGATTTCTGAGTTCAAGCCCAGCCTGGCCTACAAAGTTAGTTCCAGGACATCTGGGGCTATACAGAGAAACCCTGTCTCGAAAAACAAAAAACAAAATAATAAAAAATAAAAAAAAAAGAAAGGAAAAGATAGATACACATACACACACCAGGCATATCTGACTTTTAAGTAGCATTCATTAGTTATTATAGTTACTATCCTATAAATAGTAATATTCTAAAGTTATGACTATACATCATAGTTTTAAACTATAAATGATACTTAGCAAAATTTTGTTACTTTGACAGTATTAACCCTTCTACTAGATTTTTTTAATATAAAATACATATATTTGCCAGTTATGTCTAAAATTTTTGTATCATTTATTATCTTTTGAAGGAATTTTATAGGCACAATAACTCTGCCATCACATATATTTAACTTGCATACAGATTTAAGTATTTCATTGAAACGAAGCTTTGTGTAAGAATTTGAACAACTATATGGACTAAGTATAGCAAAAAAGAGGTCCTGAATATACTCATTCAGTTAAATAGTTGGGGAATTATCAGTCTTTCATGCCATAGTTTCATATTTAACTTAAAATAATAAATATATATTCATCTGTTCCTGATATTATAGCCATGATACGTATAAATATATTTTTTACTTCTTGTATTATATTTGGAGGTAACTTCTCATTGTTACATAAGATAAACACTAATTGTTATCATTATATTCATTAACAATCGAGATTTTATTAAAATAATCACTTGTGAGAGTACATTTTTGTCTACATTCAGAACTAGCAGGCATGGGGATTTGGTGATATTCCAATCTAATGCAAAATTGTGACTTATGTAATAGGAGCAACATCACCTTATACTATCATGAGAGAAACAGGAAAATGTATTTCTACAAAATTATAGAGGTTGGGGAGTTATAAAATCATATGAGTGGCCATAAAATGTAAGACTACTGAAAATGCAGGGACAGTAGTACAGATAGATTACAGTGTAAAAGTATTTAACTACAATGAGATGACATGAAGAGATGGAAAACAGAGAAGTAAATCAGTAAAATAGAATTTGCATAAAATAGTGAAACTTTTACACAGTGTCATTAGACTGTAAATTAGTAAATTCATTATGGAAAACATTGTGGAGATTCATCAAAAATTAAGACTATTATATCTTGTGATGTATCTCCAGACTATATATCCAAAATAAACAAAAGTCTATACTAAGCAGACAATCACTTCATTCTTCTTTGTAATACTATTCATAATATTTGGATAATAAAAACTCTAAATTCTCATCATAAATCAATGGATAAAGATAATGAGTGCATATGCACAAAGGAGTAACATGGTGCAATAAAATGGATGGAATGGTGTCGTTTGTGATAGTATTGCTAGAACTGGAGCATGTTATATTAAATGATATAATACAGACATTAGACAAATAGTACATGGGAAATCAAAAAAGTTAATCACAAAGATTTTCAGAGCAAAATGTTGGCTCTAGGTTTGGAAGAACTAAATGGAGATTTAAGGTGAGGTTGTAGGACACAACTGAGTTTGGTGGTACAGAAGGATAACTCCACATAACAAAAAAATAGCTGGAAAGCAATCCTGCTTTCAAGTATTTCAGGTAAATATTCAGGTAAAGTTATATCACTAAAATTTGTTTGAGTCAGGTCTGTCTAGTGGAATATAATCATTATAGAACCTGTAAGCATAAAAAATAATGCATTCCCATAGTAAATTTGTATTGCTATATATCATAAAAACAGATTTTATTAAAATTCAAGCAAAGTTATTAAGGAAGGAAATATTTAATCAGTTATTTCAGGATTATCAATGTCACTGATAAACCTAGGGGCAAGATTAGAAGCTATAAGCTTGTGGAAAGATCCATAGTTAAGATTTTAGGGAAATGTTAAATGTTACTATAACACCAGTGACAGCATCAGAAATCAGGGACAGGAAACAACATATGCTCAAAAACAGAATACAAGTGTTCTCCCTGGCAATGTTTTATAGATTTAGAAACTGTCAGTAATACTTAAAATTTGGGATACATTTTGAAAAATCAACTTTCAGGACATAGTGAGATTTGATTTTAATAAGATTTTAGACATTCTTGCCAAAACAAGTTCAATATTCTGCATAATTATAAATAAATGTTTACTTAGTAGTAATGACAACTCACAAAAGACTAAAATTACATTATAAAGGTCCTGAGAAGTAAAGCAAAGATATACTTAATTACCTTATAATAAAAGATCTGAACTATGTTAGTGTCACATAGTATATATAATGGCAGATAATATAATTATCCCAGACTAAAACAAAGTGACTAGGAAAACTAAAACCTGGAAACATTGAGGCAGTAGGACTTTCCCCATTATGTCTAGAGAAGCTGTCTGTGAACTTTTCAAAGGCCACATGTATACAAAATGAATTTCAAAATTACTTAGAGAATTTGAGCAATGTTCACTTCTAGCTAGCTGCACTATGGAACAAATCAAAAGCATAGAAAGAGCTCAGGCTACCAGCTTAGACAAAGCACTTATTCCGCCATGGGCCTCAGTTTTGTCATCTGCACATAGAAGTATTGCTGTAAGGACAGGGGACAAATACATTGTATCATTTTGTATCTGTCCTGAACTTAACATCTAATAATATCTACTTACGGCTGATGTTATTATTAAAGTCATTCATTTGATTCAGAAAATGTTTCTCTCTCTCTTTCTCTCTCTCTCTCTCTCTCTCTCTCTCTCTCTCTCTCTCTCTCTCTCTCTCTCT
>JADRCD010221484.1:0-13519 GCA_019843815.1 Montemys delectorum | reverse complement strand
CGGGCGGCGGGCACGGGCGGCGGGCCCGGGCGGCACGAGCAGGTGGGAGCCGCCGAGGGGCGAGGCCGCCCGCGGGGGCGCCGGGCGGCGGGGACTGCGCCGCGCCCCTGTCCGCGGTGCGCGCTCGCGGTGCGCACCGGGCGTCCTCGACTCTCGCGCGCCCAGCCTGCCCCGGCCCTACCTGCGGCGGCCGTCGGGGGCGCGGAGCCCCCAGCGCTGCCGAGCCGCATGAACAATAGGCGGCGGCGGCTCCCGCGGGCGGCCGCCCCGCACCCTATGGACCGGCCGCTCTATGGAGTCCTCCAGATCGCTTCTCGGCTGTCCGGCGAGCGCCGCTGCCGCCCCGCCGGGGGAGGATGCCACGGGCGCTGGGGCCGAAGAGGAGGAGGACGAGGAGGAGGCGGCGGCCGAGCTGGGGTCTCACGCCGCGCTGCCCTACTGGACGGCCGTGTTCGAGTACGAGGCGGCGGGCGAGGACGAGCTGACCCTGCGGCTGGGGGATGTGGTAGAGGTTCTGTCCAAGGACTCGCAAGTGTCCGGCGATGAGGGCTGGTGGACCGGACAGCTGAACCAGCGGGTGGGCATCTTCCCCAGCAACTACGTGACCCCGCGCAGCGCCTTCTCCAGCCGCTGCCAGCCCGGCGCGGAAGACCCCAGCTGCTACCCGCCCATTCAGCGTAAGAAGGCGGGCACCGGTGCCCGGTGGGGACGGGAGGGTGAGGCCTAAGGGTGGGCGAGGAGCAGTCCCGGGTGGGGAGCGACTGGCCCGGGCATGGGTGGGTACCGGGGGTTCAGGGGCTTTAGCTGGTGCTACCCAGAAACTCCGGAGTCGCAGGCCCTGCCTGGAACCCTGGGCTTCTTCACCTTCCTCTGACTCGCTCAAGTAGTAACTCTTGAAACCCCGGCACGAGTCGCCTTGCGTCCCAACCCCTTCTCCCTCGCCCCCTGTGCCCCTCCAGATCTGAAAGGGTTTTGGAGAGCAGGTGGTTACTGTCATCAGGAACCTTAGTTCCCTAATCAAGGACCCGGCGGACCTTTTCTGTCGCTTGTCTCCGCCTCTTAAAGGTATTTGTCTAGAGAGAAGTGGAGGTGTCTCCCGCCTGCCTGGGCAGGTTCACAAGTCCCGGAAGCATGTATGAACTGAAGAGTCAGGTGCCTTTGAAATCTCGTGTTGATTTCTTGGGTTCTCGTACTGTGTCTCAAAGTTGTACCCTGAGGAGTCTTGCCGAATAATATGTTAGGAAAGGTGTGTGTGTGGGGGAGGGGGCAAAGTTATGAGTGGAAGAATAATTAGAGAGAGAAAGTATGTCTCTCTCTCCTGGGAGTTCAGGATCAGCAGGTACAGTGGCTGAGTCCTTGTCCCTTACAGCCATACTGTTCATACAACACATTTTTTTTTTCCACCCTAGATCCTTGCCTATATTTGGCATTGGCCAAATCTCAGGGGCCAGGACCAGGGTTCCCTCCCAGGGCCTTTCTCTCTGTGCCCTGGTTTTCACCAATTTCCCAGGAAGCGTTTGTCCCAGCTCCTAACAATATCTATGTATCTATCTATGTATCTATGTATCTATCTATGTATCTATCTATCTCTTCTTCCTTTCTTCCTTCCTTCCTTCCCCCCCTCTTTCTTTTTTGAGTTAAATTGCCATCGTAATTACTTAATCACCTGTATATTCTTGGTTGGTTTAGAAGATGGCACTCTCTCCAGGTGCAGTTTATAGTACTTAAGAGTTTCCATGATTGCAGTTAGAAGGCATTCTCACATATATGGTAGTAGTTTGTTCCTTGTCTTATGCACTTTGCATCCTACTTGATTTAAAAAGGGCTAACTTTTGAGTATTTAGTTTTAACTTCTCATCTATGAGAGTTATCTGTTACGTATTTTTACAGGACCGTTACTTTAAGATGATTTTGAAGTCGAATGGCAGCTTCTTGTTTTCTTCTTCTCCCTTTGGCCTTTAGCCTGTCAAGTTAGCTATATCCCCTTTCATTCAGTTTCTTGTTCATACGTTTTGATGTTTACAATACCCAGAAATGGCAAGTCGCTTTAGATTGCTTTGGAGTGCTACGTATTTTTGGCAATGCTGGTAAGACAGAGACCAAGGAAGGGCCCTGGCATGGTGTTTGGAATTAGTGCTGGAGATGAGCTTGACCAGATGTTGAAGGACACGAATAATCTGATATATTGGGAAACACAGTGTGTTGGTTTGTTTAGTTTTGGTTTTCTGAGAAAGGGTTTCTCCCGGTAGCCCTGGAACTCGCTCTGTAGACCATGCTGGCCTCAAACTCAGAGATGTACCTGCCTCTGCTGGGATTAAAGGCGTACATCACTATCTGGCCACAGCATCCTCAAGATGAGAGTGGGTGGAGTCCTGTGATACTGTTTTTAGGGACAGCTAACATGAGAATGTACAAGTTACATGATGTTCAGTTCATGAACAGCCTCTGTAGTTTCCTCAGCGTCTTGTGCTCCTGGCTGTCATAGCAGTCAGGAGCCAACATGACTTAGGTTAAAAGAACCTTTCCACTGAACGCCAGACATGTCAACAGTGTGCTTCATTCAGAGATGAATCCCTGTAGTGTGGCCAGGACTCACCTGTTATATGTCAGTGCTGTGGATTGAGTGGATTCCTGAATCTGGATCCCAGATGGGAGGACCCTGTGCTTGTGGGAAGAATTCACTCCAGGAGCTTGGCACTGAAAGCTCTGGTAAGTGTTCTAACTTAGGCTTACTTGCGTCTGGCCTTATTCTTGAGCGTTCACAAAGCTCCACTCAAAAGCTCATTCCTGAGTAGTTGGTGAGTGGTGGCTACTGAATATCAAGGATAAAAGCGTTAAAAGGATGGTAGGAGCGACACTAGTCAAGGAAACATAAAATTTCAGTCAGTGCTTTGAGAAGACAGGAGTGTCTCACCTGCTAGCTCTCCCCACCAGTTGAGTTTGTGTGACTCAGAAAATAAAGATGGTTGACAAACCTTGTCCCCCAGGATTAGGAGTAGTAAGCCCTCACAACACTTCCCTAGAGCTGCCTGCCCTTTTGAACTTCCCCTCTGGGCCTTACAGCCTGTGATAGGTTCAGAACTGTGAATGGAATACCTGAGTCTAGTCAAGCAGGGAGAGTCAGGCTTCGTTTTATAGTATTGTTTTCACATGAAATGTTTGCTTCAAGCTTTATTCAGAACAGAGGGGGAAATTAATCTTTGGTCAAAGAAAAAGGTATACTAATGATTCCTAAGCTACTTTACATTCTGCTTTTGACCTCACTGTAGGTTTCAGGGGTTGGCTGTCCATGGATGACAGATCTGTATAACCTGGGTGCTCTCTCATCCCCAGTTTCACCTTTGTAATACAAGGTGAAAAATGTAAAGCCCCAGTTAGTTACCCATGGAGATACATAACTCTTAACACACTTCTTCTACTCTAGTGTTAGTCTGTTTGCAACACAGAATTAAGGTCACATAATTTACATTTGTTTTTCCTGAATTCCCTACAAATGTAAGGATGTATTTTTAGATATGCCTAAGGCTTGTGTGTTTGTGTGTACATGTGTTGTGCATATTCATATATATGTATATATATATATGAATGGTGTGTGTCCATGTGTTTATGCATATTCATATATATAAATTTATATATATGAATGGTATGTTCATGTGTTTGTGCTTTTATTGTATATACTATGTATATGGTGTGTACATGTATTTGTACATATTCATATATATGAATGGTGTGCGTACATGTTTGTGCTAAATCTATCTATATATGTATATGTATGAATGGTATGTGTACATGTGTTTGTAATATTCATATATATGTGAATGGTATGTGTACATGTGTTTGTAATATTCATATATAGATGAATAGTATGTATATATGTGTTGTACTTACTCACATATATATGAATGGTGTGTGTGTGTGTGTGTGTGTGTGTACATTGTGCAGATGTATGCATTCACGCATGGAGGATGCTTGGTGTCTGCTAATGATCTTTGCCCTATTACCTTGAGAAGGTCTCTCATTGAATCTGGAGCACTTTCAGCAAGACTGGAAGGTCCCAATGATCCTCTCATCTTTGTCCTCTACCCTAACACTGAGGTTACATGTCTTTTGACCATGTCAGACTTATCCTGTGGGTGCTGGGGATCTAAACTCAGGTCCCCCGGCAGGCACAGCAAGCTCTCTTAACCACTGAACCATCTCCCTAGCCTAGGCCTTTTATTAATTTACTTTTCTTTTTGAAACAGGAACTCAGTATGTAGCCCAAGCTGTCACTGAACTTATAATGCTCCCGCATCTACTTCCTGAGTGCTGGAATTACAGTGGTGTATCACACACCTGGGTCCTTATATAACACTTTGAAATGAACAAAGTAAATCATTCTCTTGCCCCCAAGCCCTCAGGATGGTCCTGTGCATATAATTGTATGCCCCAAGCATACAATCTGGAGGAAATAACATCTTGACTCCAACATGAAATAAGGTTTTGTTGTTGATATTCCTGGAAATAGCCTACCACAGAAACATTTTCAAAAAGTATGCTGCATGCAAGCAGACCTGATTCTTGTTTAAACCAGGTCTTGATTGGAGCTGAAAAGGGCAGGGGAACTGCATGCTTTCTGCAGCTGAAGGCCTAGTCCCTGGAAGCCAATGCGAAGGACTTCTTAGCAGGTAGAGAAAAAGGAAGTTGTTGCTCCCCCTTCCAGGTTATTGTGTCTGTTGTAAAGCTGTGTTCTATGCTTTTCTTGTAGGCCAGTTTAGTTATGTTTCAGCAGGGATAAGCTGAGATCATAGCTTCTACACCAAGAAAGTCACCACTTTCCCTTCCGCTCCAAGCATTTGTCTCTGGACAGCTGCTGCTGAAGGAGCTGTCCTTTTCAGCACCGAGACCGGAGTCCCTATAGCATCTTCTACAACCTCAGGCCGTTAGGTAAAGACTGGTACCCTACTGTGTGTTGACCACTATGCTTCAGAGCTGAGAAACAGAGTGAGTAGAAGAAAATTATAGTTAAATAATTCAAAGACTTCGTTGAAGAAATAGGGTGATCAATACAATTCATTGAAGAGGCATAGGGTTTCATTTGTGTATGGGCTGGTACCAAAAAAAAAAAAAAAAAAAAAAAAAAAAAAAGAACATTCCTTGCCTCCAAAGACCAAGTAGATCTGTATTTTTCAAAGGGGGTTCTAATTTCTCTTCACTGTAGGCATGTTTCCTCATTCATGTGGATGACATCAGGCAAAAGTTAGTAATTAGTCAGGATTCATTTTTAGGACTCCGAAACATTGAAGCTATTTTAAGTAAGAAATGGATTCAGCACAGGAAATTGGGTGCTTACAGAATTGTTGGCTTGGAGAAGAGGCTCTTATGGGGAGCGCTCTGAGCAATGCAGAACCGAGCCACCAAGAAGTTGGCATTGTTCTCACAGATGAGGCTCAGCATTTGGAGCTGCTGTTGAAGATGGCAGCTTCAGGAACATCCTGTTTTGCCTGCAGGCTGGAGGATAGGCACCCACTTTACTATGGAGCGTTCATTTGCACAGCTACAGAGCTGGTGACTGGTCACTGGCATGCTGCTGCAGACAGCCATACTTGCCAGGAAAGGCAGCCAGAAAATAGTTTCCATCTCTGTCCCTTTGCCATAAGGGATCCTGGGACTTGTATTTTTTTTTTTTTTTTTTTTTTTTTTTTTTAGCTTTCAAGCCTCTCTGGTAGGAAAAGGTGAGGTGCTAGAAGGATGGATGCTATTGGGATGGGTGCTGATTGCTGTTCTACAGCTTCTCCCCTGTCCTTTGTTCTTTAGGAGGATCCTTCCTGCTCCAAGAGTGAGACAATGACTTCCCCTTTCTTTATTTCATGGTATCAAGGACTAAAGGCAGGACTTTGCAAATACTAAGTGTGTACTTTCCCTGCTGCACTTTGAGCTGCGTCCTCCAGGGGATACTTAGCCTTATGGAACTTTGGGGGTCAAGATGGACCCTGCTTCTCGTGTACGTGAAGACATTTCAGCCGAATTCCCCTGAGAGTCTCTCTGGTACAGATGGACAGTTCCATTGTGAGATACAAACAAAGACCAGTCCTAGAGAAGACTGGAAGTGCTGTAATCAAGCAAGAACAAAAATATGATTCCCATCAGGTCTAAATGAAGAGTAGGGTGTGATGGGGCTGGCCTGGAAGGATGAACAGCCATTCAGTTTGTTCTTGCCAAAAGCTAGAAATACATCTTTTTCTTAGGTTTGCTTACCTGCCTTCCTTCCTTCTATCCTCCTTTCGTTCTCTCTTTTCCTGATAGTATGTTATTCTCTCTAAATTTGTTTATGCCTTACTGAGTTATATTACTTTTGCTAGTCATCCACTAAATATTGGGCACAGTGAGCAGAGTGGTGGCGGCAGACAGAATCTCTGTTCAGTGGTTGTCATGGTAGGTGATAGGCAGTGAATGAGTGATAACCTTTCTGAGTCTTGGAGTTAGCTACAAAGGCATTTGATGGAAGCTTGCCCTCATTTGGTCTTGAGGTTAGGAGAAGTTTCTTTTTATGAAATTGGCTTTAAATCTAATTAGTCAAAAGAGAACAGAGAGCAGGGCTTTAGGAGAGACACATGAATCAGCACTGTGCTCAGTTAGTTCTTAACATCTAGCTCAAGAGTTAGAATCACTGTCATCTCTCTGGGAATGCTTTTTGCAAATGCTGCTGAAGGTATACCAGATACCTCAGACTCAGATTCTTACTCTCAGAAGCAGAGTGTATGGGTGAGGTGACTGTCAGGGATTGACTTGAGGCACTGAGGTACACTGGACTGAGATGTTCTCCACAAGGCTCCTTTACTTCTCAGGAGCCAGATCCTGGTAGAACCAAATCCTGGAAGCCTTTCACATTGACTATGTTGGGTCCCTCTGAGGCGGTGCAGGCCTGGATCATTGTAAGGACCTCCTTAGTAGTTCTTTCTTGGGAGACCAGGCTGTCCTCAAACTTCCTTTGGAGCTTAGGTTGACCTTGAATTCTCCTGTCTCCATCTCCTTAGTGTAAGATTATTGGCATGTACCACCATACTGTTTTATGAAATGCCATGAATTAAACCCTGAGCTTCATGCATGCTAAGCTTTACTAACTGAGCAGTATCCAGTCCCTTAGTAGCTCTTTGCTTCAGACCAGCAGTTCTTAACCTATGAGTCTTGACCCCTTTGAGGGTTGAATGACCTTTTACAGGGGTCACATATATCAGATATGCTGCATATCATTAGTTGCATTATAATTCATAACAATAGCAAAATTACAGTTATGAAGTAGCAATGAAAATAATGTTATGATTGGGGGTTAGTCCAACATAGGGAACTGTATTAAAGGGTCATAGCATTGGGAAGGCTGAGAATGGCTGCTCTGGACTTTCTTTCTATTATATTCTGCATGGCTGTCAGAGTTGGTGTCCTTTCTAAACCACACAACTCCCTTCTAAAGGTACATAAATGGCCCCTGTTGTTTATAGGGTAACTTTAAGCCCTTCAGAATTGCTCACAAGCTTCTTACCATCTGGTCCCTCCCAGCACTGCTCGAGTCTCATCTCTTACCCAATACATGCAGTCCACTGGCTGTGGGCTTCCTCATGTCCTTTAGGCGTCATGTGCCCTGACACTCATGTCACTGCTCACACCTTTCTCTCTGCCTAGATTGTCCTTTATCCCATCCCTTTCATTGTTGGATAAGATTCCCCTCTACTCTTCTCTAGGGCCCTTCTCACATGTCCGTTTTCCACTTATCCTCCTGCCCCTCATCTTGCTGAGGGAGCTAGTACCCTTCTGTATCCACTGATCCTATTTTTACGGAAGCTGTTTGCAAACCAGACTGTAGCTGATGTGTGTGTGCTTCCCACTGGGTTGTCATTTCTCACCACCAAGAACAAATGAACCTAAGCAATTTTCAAAAAAGGTTGTCCCTTGAATTCAAGTAGGGTAGCTTTGGTATAAGATTCTACCATAATCCAAGTAGGATCTACTTAATAGACCCATTGAGGGTCTATTGTTTGCTAGTCACTAAGAATAGTGCACATGAAGTTAACCACAGTCTCGGCTGCTGGTGGAGTTTACTTTTGCAGTGGGGAGACAGGGAGGCCCTGTTTACCTACCATGGCTGTGTTTGCCATCCGGTGGAAGCGTGCTCAGTTATATGGTATTCCAGGTGTATTGCTGACTCTCTGTTTTCTTCTTTCAGTGTTAGAGATTGATTTTGCGGAGCTAACCCTGGAAGAGATCATCGGCATTGGGGGCTTTGGGAAAGTCTACCGTGCTTTCTGGGCGGGCGATGAGGTGGCTGTGAAGGCGGCTCGTCACGACCCTGATGAGGACATCAGCCAGACCATAGAGAACGTTCGCCAAGAGGCCAAGCTCTTTGCCATGCTGAAGCACCCAAACATTATTGCCCTCAGAGGGGTGTGCCTGAAGGAACCCAACCTCTGCTTGGTCATGGAGTTTGCCCGTGGAGGGCCTTTGAACAGAGTATTGTCTGGGAAGAGGATTCCCCCAGACATCCTGGTGAACTGGGCTGTGCAGATTGCCAGAGGGATGAACTACCTACACGATGAGGCGATCGTACCCATCATCCACCGAGACCTTAAGTCCAGCAACAGTGAGTATGGAGAGCTAGCCTGGACTGTGAAGAACAGCCATAGCCTCGCTCTGAGGCTTTGATGGGGTAGTCATGGATTCCCGAGGAGCCTTGCATCAAAGCATTTGACCATGGTTGAGTGGCGACTCGGGGAAAGAGGAATGAGCGGTCTGGGGTAATTGTGAACGGCCATAAGCAGGCAGAGTTGTCAGTGTTTGAGTTCGATAGATTTATTTCCTACGTGTGGGAAATGTATGTGTAATCACCAAAAGCAGATACCCCCTTTCTGGAACAGCTGAGAAGACAGGCCTCTCGTTTTACCCCCACACCTCAGCTCACTGGAGACAGAGCGTAGGGAGAAGGGCTGTGTGTTTAACTGGGACCCCATGGAGAGCATGACCTGCCTAGTGTTTTAGACCTCCTGTTAGCCCAGGGGTGCTATTAATGAGTTCTATAACTAGTATGTAATTGCAGAGAATGGAGAAATAACTGTGTATTAAACACATGGACTCCATAAACTGGGCTATAAAGTCGGTGCTAGGTGTAATTAGACGGTAAGTTGGTAGAGACCTCAGTCTTACACGTGGGCTGGCGGAACAGCTAGGAATGTGCTTCCTGGTGCTCTCCCTTGTCCAAACTGACTGTAAAGAGGACCCAAGTGATTAAAGGTGTGTGTTTAAGATTATTTTGAGGACCCTGAGAGAAGGGTATTTCAGGTGAAGGACTTGGGGCGGGGGTGGAGGGGAGTGACTTAGGCCCTTGGGACTGACTGCTCTCTGTCTACTTTGAGCCCAGAAATTCTTCAGACTTTGATTTTATCTGAATTGTTCCTAACATGGCTTATTTTTCTGTGGGTGCTGTTGTGAGTCTGCTTTCCAAAATGCATTTGTAATTGTCTAAGTAGTATTTGTTGTAGAAAATGCAAAAGAAGGACTGGAGAGATGGCTCAACGGTTAAGAACACCAACTGCTCTTCCAGAGGTCCTGAGTTCAATTCTCAGCAACCACATGGTGGCTCACAACCATCTGTAATGGGATCAGATGCCCTCTTCTGGTGTGTCTGAAGACAGATACAGTGCACTCATATACATAAAATTAATAAATCTTTAAAAAATGCAAAAGAAGAGAAGCAAGTATTTTTAATTATTTTCCTTGGTGAGAATGGTTATTTCTTTTCTTTCTTTGTTTTGTTTTTATTTTTTTATTTTTTTGAGACAGGGTTTCTCTTCTCTGTGTAGCCCTGGCTGTCCTCGGACTTGCTTTGTAGACCAGGGTGACCTCAAGATCAGCCTGCCTCTCCCTTTAGAGTGCTGGCATTAAAGATGTATGCACCACTGCTCAGCTGAGGACAGGTGTGTCATTTGTCCTATCCTACCAGACATTTAAGAAGTGTGTGTATATAAATTTATATACATATATATGTGTGTATATATTTAGAGAGAGAGAGAGAGAGAGAGAGAGAGAGACTTTGCAATTGCTTTTAAATGGCCTTTATTTCCTTTATCCCTTTAGTTTGTACTCTCTTCCCCCTTAATAATAGAAAACTTCCTTTTTCTGAGAATATGAACAATTAGGTATAGACTTCAATGATAAGTGTGAAAGATTTGAGTTACATGAGGTAAAATCTTATTTCCGCCTTTCTCTTTGCTGTAATTTTATATTTTTATTATCTTTTCTTCAAAATTTTGTTCCTTAAATATGTTAACTGAATTGAAATTTTAGTGACTGATTTCAGCCCGGAGGTTGCTTTGCACGGTGGGATAAGAGGCAGCAGATGCCTTGGTGGAAAATGTGATGGAGAAACTGAGTTCTCTTTAACTTTTCTTACCATCCTGAGAGAGCTAGGCAGAGCACAGTAATGTTATAAAATTTGATCCATGGAGAAATCTGGGCCAGGATACTGGAAGTGTAAAAATTTACAACTTCTTTGGGCAAGTTTAAACTTTGACTATAATCTGAAGCTAGCCCTATAAGGTTCGACCTTCTACACGGTTAGTGTTGTGAACACAAGCCTCTTGTGAAGGAGACCTTGACTTGCTAACTCATGCTGTTTGCAGGAGTGGGCAGGAGACTGCATGTCTGTCTTCCAGAAGCCAGAGGTCTGGTTCTGTCTGTCCTTGTAAGTGGAGAGCTTTCAGGGAAGGAGTGGGCTTCTATGTAGGAGTATTTTAAAGGACTTTGTCAAGACATAATGTGGTACCACCCTGTTGGTGCCGATGTCAGTATAGGCTATAGATCTTAGACATGAGCAGGAGTTGTGTGCTTGGTGTTTGCCTGGGATTGCGATTGCAAATGAGCTGATGGCACCATCATTGTGCCCCTCATTGCAGCCCTTTCAGAAATGGGATGCCACCATTTTGCTCATTGCTGCCATCTTGGGAATTGTGACTTCTTGTTTTGTAGATGTGGGGGCACACCTTTGTTTTCTTTTGTTAAGGTTAGAGAGGGCTGGCTTTTTGGTCATGCTCACATGAGGGCAGAATACCAGAAAGTGTATATTCGCTGAGTTTGATCTACTCAAGAGCAGAATATGGCTAGCTGTGTGGAAAAGAGGAAGTAGTGGTAACCATCACATTGTTGTAAAGTCTCAGGAAAAGGTGGCTGGTTAGAATGTTTTATTATCTTGGTCACCTGCTTCAATCATTTGCTATTACTAGCAGTGGGGGTGTGCCTGGGGTATTGCATTCTTTGTTAGTATGTAATTGCCATTGGGTGTAGGTTGGACTCTGAATGACAGTAACTGAGATATACCCCCACTTGCCTTTGAAAAGAAGTCTGAGGATTCCAGGGCAGCTGCACAGTGTGTTCAGAGCTCCAGGCTCCTATTTCTTATTGGTATCATTCTAGCACCTGGCTTCCATCCTCACTGGCTGCTCTGGTCCAAGATGGCCATGAAGGGCATCCATTATTTGATCCAGATACAGGCCTGGAGGAGGAGGAAAAGTGGAAGCACAAAAAAATCTGCCTCCCTCAGCTGAGTCCATGCCCAGTAGCTTCCCAGAGGCCCTTTTTAAACCCACTTTCTTACACTAACTGGCCAAAATGTGCTAGCTGAAGAAGGGGCTTGGAAATAGAAAGGTTGCCCACTAATAATCAGGGTCTGTTAGCACAGATGAGCATAGGTTGTGGAAGAAGCATCCAGCAGCCTTCACTACGGGGGTTTTGTATAGGGAAAACCCTACCTTAGATGTGTGGTACCACAGTCAAGGAAGTTAGCCAGGCCCTGAGGTGGAAGGCAGACATCTTTCCAAGTTAATGGCTTGTGCTTCTTGTACTTGTAAAAAGCCATTGCCTGGGGAAGACCAGCTGCTTGTTACCAGCGGCATTGGAGAATGATGGTCTGTTAAAGGAAGTCTTGTCTTTTGGGGGTAGGTAGATGGCTGTGAGAATTTTGTGTGGTAGGTGGTTTGGCATGAAGGCATTCAGCAAAAGCACAGTCGACTAGTTCTGTAAACAGTTAGAGTGGCTGGTGAGGTGGCCTAGCAGGTAGTGGCACCTGCTACAAAACTTGATGATCTGAGTTCAAGTCCTGGGACCCACATGGTGAAAGGTGAGAAATGACTCCCAGAGGTTGTCCTCTGAGGCAGGCAGGCAGACAGGCAGGCAGGCAAGCAGACAGACAGACAGACAGACAGACAGACAGACAGACACACACACACACATACTTCTCTTAGGGTTCAGAAGCTCAGAAAGCTGAAGAGTTTTCTTACAGCATGGGGACTCAACAGCTCTCTTCTCCGTGGCCCCACACTGGAGTATACCTGGGCTAGACATCAGCCAAAGTCTCTGCCTGAATTTGTGTAGGACTTCCATGGCTGAGAGTCTGCTGGTGATCACTAGACTTGACTCCAGCATTTCCCTATACTTCTGATAGGTAACATTCCTGCCTGAAGATGGAGCAAGTAAGGCACAGGCACCCTGGACGGGGTCAGTGTGGCCTCGCACTTGCCTGGAAGAGGATGGGGAGTACTTAAAAGTCTGGTGATGGTGGCACATGCCTTTAATCTCAGCACTTGGCGGGGCAGAAGCCGATGGATCTCTGAGTTCAAGGCCAGCCTAGTTTATTAGAGAGAGTTCTAGGACAGCCAGGGCTACACAGAGAAACTGTGTCTTGAGAAAAACCAAACCAAACAAAGCAGAATTCCTATGGGTGAGTAAATAAAAAAACAGACTCTCAGAGTGGATATGGGATTCAGCAAAGTATCATGTGCAGAAACCAGCTCCTCATCTTTCTTGAGAGTTAGGCAGGTACCCATCGTATGGGGGTGTTTGCCTAAAGAATATATATATATGCAGGCAACATGGCTTTGCGTGTAAATGTTCTTGCAACCCAAGCCTAACCTGTAAAGGTAGAAAAACAAACAACCGACTCTGACTCTGTACACTTTGTCTTTGCTCTCTCTATGCAGAGGTGGTATGCACATGTGTGTGCACACATGTATACACATTGACTACATACAAATACATAAGTAAAATCTTAAACAACAACAAAAAAAAAGAGCACATCTGCACTGAGGTGCCCCAGTGACACTGCACTCATGTGCCTGTGGATCTCTCTCCATTCTTCTCACTGGTAGTCATTGCTACACTGAACCCCCTCTTAAGGAATCAGAAAATACCAGATTTTTCTGATTTTACTCGGAAACAGTATACAAATAGTAAGAATCCTTGGACTTTTCTTTTGGACACAGGAGGCTGTATTGAAGTTTAGCCAGTGGCTACCAGGCATGTCCCAGAGCTTTGTGTTTAGTTGATGGGAGGTACTTACAAAAGATGTGTGTAATGGAATAAAGCTGAGTGAAGCAAATGACAAGCCAGATGAACAGGACTGTGCAGAAGAAGGCAGTGGCGGCGGCCTGACTCGCAGGGATGCTGATTTCCCTTTCCCAGTCCTTCCTGGCTGTCCCCTCTACAGAGCTGCCTGCTT
>JADRCD010221482.1:0-19812 GCA_019843815.1 Montemys delectorum | reverse complement strand
TTTCAAAATCCATAGTATGACATATTTACATTAGATAAAAGTTAAAAATCATCTCCTACTGGTAGTTATTAAGTATTTCTCAATATTTAACAAGATATTTTTGATAGCATTGAAGTATTAAGCAACCAATTTAAAACATTTAACTTGATTTTGTCAGCATAATATATTTGCATTTCAAACTATAATTGTCTAAGTCAATGTTCTGTAGTATTAGAGAGAAACTCTTATGGAAAACATTTTATTGGGGGCTTGTTTACAATATCAGAGACTTAGTTCATTATCATTTTGGCAAGGAGTATGGCAACACACATGGAACTGGAAAAGTAGCTGAGAGCTACATTGTGTTTCTTAACCTTGACAGTGACACAGGCCTGGCTTCTGCTTTAGAAACATCAAAACCCATCGCAAGTGAAACACCTCCTCCAACAAAACCATACCTATTCCAAGAAGGGCACACATCTTAATCCTCCTAATCTTTTCAAAGAATCCCACTTCCTGGCGATTAAGCACTCCAATGTATGAGCCTATGGCACCCATAGGCTTTTACATGCCACCAAAAAAATGGATAGATGATTGAAATTTAATGTACAAATACAAATTTTCTTTAATCTGTTTTCCTTGTAAGTATGCTTTTAATCTTTTTTATTGTCCCAGTATTATTTTACCAACACAAGAATACTGCTAATATATAACTGTTCCATTTCTTAGGACATGTTCTGATTCTAGTCTATGCCTTTGGTTGTAAATATTATACTCATTTTGTCAATCTATAATAGTTGAAACTATGACATTGTTGGAAATTTTATATCATAACCTTTGTGTGAATTTTGCTGAAATATTTTAATAACTTTTCATTTTGTAGCCAACCATACAGTGAGATAAAAAAATTAGTTTCAGATTTTATTACCTATTTCAGATTTCTGATTCCTTATATGTCATATTCATCAAATATATGACATTCCTTATATGTCATATTCAACAACAATTAGCAAAATGAGTTAGTTCAGGAAAATTAACTATGCATAGAGAAATATTGACCTGCCCTAAGATGATGACCATATAAGTAGATGACAATGTTTTAGCCACAGAACATTGAGGAGGCTACTGATCTGAGAACCATCAAACTTTTACTTTTGCCAGGCTGATTCCTTGTGAATCTGGGCAACCTGACATTTACACAGTCCTAAAGAATGCTGAAGATGATTAATTTTATCATTTTACAATTTCATGCCAAAATTTCCTTCTTAAAGGGGAAAGTTTCTGAAATTCATTTTACTTGTTTGAAATACGTGTGGCTGTTAGCTTTATAAAGGAATGTTTTTAAAAAGTAAAATAAGATTCTTGGTATTAGCTCTCCTTTGAAGGTCTGGTAGAATTCTATACTAAAGTCGTCTGGCCCTAGGCTGTTATTGGTTGGGAGGGTTTTAGTAACTGGTTCTATTCCCTTAGGGCTTATAGGACAGTTTAGATGGTTTATCTGATCTTGTGTTAACTTTGGTACATGGCATCTGTCTAGAAAATCACCACTTCATCTAGAGTTTCTGGCTTGGGAATACAGGCTTTTGTAGTAGGATCTGATGATGTTTTTTACTTTCCTCAGTTTCTTTAGTTATGTCTCCCTTTTCATTCCTGATTTTGTTAATTTGGATAATGTCTCTGTGCCCTTTAGTTTATTTATCTGGTTGATTTTTGTCAAAGAACCAGTTCTTGGTTTTATTGATTTTATCATTCTCTTTGTTTTGTTTCTAGATTTCAACCCTGAGTCTGGCTATTTCCTGCCATCTACTCCTCTTGGGTATGTTTGCTTCTGGTGTGTGGGTGAGGAGGCAGGAGGTGAGGAGCAGAGAGCACCCTCTCAGAGGCAAAGGGCAGAGAAACTCTTGGAGGTGGGACAAGGAAGGAGGGCAAAGTTCGGAATGTAAATAAACCAAACAATTAAAAAAAAAATTCTTGGCTCTGTTTGAAAGTCAAATATACTGTTGGTGCTATCTTTTTGTTCTAGCATAAAATATTATTAAAACCAAATATGATTCGATTTTTCTTTTGTTTTCTTGATATTTAAGTGTTATTTTCTTAATTACTGAACTATCATTTTCCAGAGAGAATAGACTGAAGTGTGTGGTGTCTTTGTGCTAGTGTTTTCCATCAAGTTTCTGGAGTGGATTTGTTTCATCTGATGGCAAATGTAAATAGTCAAACACTGTTCTACTCAGTGTGGGCATGATCAGGACTACCAGGTGCAGCAGCATCTTACTTAGGCATCTGTGATTTCACTGTAGCGTAGTCCCACACACAGTGGTCAGAAGTCAATGACTTATAGCAGCAACATGTAGCACCATAAGGTGATTGTCATGTTCCATCGCTAAAAGCCTCAGTGTTCAGACCCTGCAATGCTTACAAGTAGCAAAGGTTAACGCCCTTTGCCTTTGTGCTTGAGTATATGAGATTAGGTTTGCAGAGGTTTGAAGTTTTTGTTAAATTGTCAGCCTCCATGACTTGAGATGTCTAGTACCTGAGGTCTTCCATCTGTCCAGTTTCCTTCCACTACTGTGACTTTCTGTATTTTTCTTACCTGCTCATACTCCTCATCTTATCTCACCCATCGCTGATGAAGTTGCTGCATGCCATTTCCCCCTAATTCCTCTTTTCCCTCACTCCCTTTTCTCTTCGTGTTCATACCACACAACAACCACTATTAGTAACCCCACAGGACTTGCCACTAGTGTCCTCTTCATGTTATGAGGTCAGCACACTCAACTAATATAGAAGAAAACCTTATTTAAAAGAAACTCTATGTATTAAAACCAGAGCCACCATGGAAAATGACTGCCAGTGAAAAATACATATCAGTTGACTTGTCAAAAAGGCTTTAGTTGTTTGGAGATGGCACAGTAAAAGATTGTGCGTATGTGTTCTGATTTCAGAGTAGCTTCCAGTTCTCCCTCATACAGAACCTGCACAATGCCCATTAAGAATATTATTTAAAGAAAAGTCACAAGTCTTGTACTGTGCCAAGGAGGGTACAAGAGCTGAGCTACTGCCTTGATCTGAGAGAAAATATGTCAAAGACAAGGGCATCACTTAGAGTTCAACAAGGCTTGCCTGGATGTGGGCTTTAAAAGGCAGATACCTAAACATAATCTTGCTGAAGGAGGAATTATTAGTTAGCAGCTACTCATAGGTTCTGCAGAGTATCTGAGGGAGGTAATATGTGCAAAGAATCTGGGCTGCCATGAGGGCGACCTGGCAACTTAGCAGACAAGGACATACTTGTCCAGTTGTCCCCACCTGGGAGCAGAACGCTTCCGTATGAAAGACCAACAATGTATTCTGGACAGTTTTGTTTAGTCATTAAAAGCAAACAAATATATTATGAGTCTTTAAATAAAGATTTTATATATATATTTATATTTATATATTTATTTATATATATTTATTTATATATATATATTTGTGTGTGTGTGTGTATGCTAAATATTCTCAAAATATTTATGACTGCTTACCACCTTTTGGAGGAATTGAATTTATCATGTCTCATTATTTCAATACTTTCAAACATTCAGGGAATTCCTTTCATTCATATTATGCAATAATCAAGGCTGCTATCCAACCTTAAACCTAGACTTGGCCACCTCTGCTAAAACAAGCAATCTTTTTGTGGTATGAATTTAGCTAACTTCCCTTAAAGCAGGAAAGAGGGTGCAGTACACTTCTGACTCACAGTTGTGTGAGCTACTGAAGAGAGAGTTGGGAAGGAAAGATGAGTAAAAAGATGAATTCCAACACACAAAGGCTAGCCCACAATTCCCAAGTATCTGAAGAAAGAGAAAAGAGAGAAAAGTTCAGAAGCATGTCATAATGTGCTTATCTTCAGGCTGCCTTGTCAGCTCTTATAGAAAAAGTACTATTGTTCCAAGGGACACCCCCTGAGGTCTCCAAGCTCCTGCTTCCCACTCAAAGAGTTGTATCAAGCACAGTTAACAGAAGCAAACTCTGTATTAATAAAAGACACCCCTGGGACTGGAAGTGAGTTAGTGAGCTAGTAAATTATATACACACAAAAGTGTTGTGGTGAGACTTTCATAAGTAACATAGCCGTTGCCTGAGTGCTGCTTATGTATCCTGGGCTTTTCTCACACATGCTCTGTTTCACCTAGGCTGTATGGGAAAGTCTTTTCCAGTTCTCGGTCACATGACTTTATATATTAACCCCATATCTCCATTCTTTTCCTCATTATATTACCTACTCGCATGATATAATACTTAGCACATTTCTATTTCTACCTGTCTTTTATAACCTGTTTTTAGAGATATTCAAATCATGACTTTAGCTGCCCTTTATATGTGTGCTTTGTCATTTTTGTAGTATTTTGTTTTGTCCTATACTTTGGTTGTGTTGTCCTAGCTCCACGATTTCTTAACTATTTGCAACGCTAGTTTAGGTTTGTCTCTCTGGTGTACACATTTTTTATTGTTGTTGTAGTATCTGGAAAGCTGCTGCATGTCCTCCAGAATACATTCTGTTTGACACTAACTGTGAGATTTGAATTGGTAAGACTCTCTTGTTCTTTTCACATGTTTCTGTAGAACTTGGAAACTGGGCCAGCCTAAGTCCCACAGAAGTTTGGTGCCCTTAGGTATATTACAGCTTACTTGACCTCTTTGCCTGCATTCCTATTATGGGTTTTTGGATTTGTTATACTCATCTACTTGGGTCTGCAGTCTTCTCCTTATACTATTTCAATTTTCACTTTATTAATTATTCAAATTGATAGTATTCTAATAAATGCTTTTCAATCATTTAAATCCTAATTTCTAGTAGAATTTAGATCTAAAAGAATTAAGCGTTGGCGCTTTCACTAGTGAATGAGAGGCCCATGGAGCATACTGTAGGTTGGGCTTTACCAGCATCCCAGGGAAAAAGACAAAACAAAACTGAAAACATCCATTTTCCTCTCCTTCCTCCCATAAGCCTTTCACATATATATTGGGTATGTCCAATTTCCAATATGTAGGAGAATATTTTGGCTCTCTGTGATTGCCGTTTCAAGAGTTTGAACTCAAGTTACAGGGAACTTAGAAACTATGTATCTGCCACTGTTGCAATCTCCTGAAATGCTTTTTCTTATAAAATAGTGAATAAAAAACAAACAATAGTACTGAAATAATGCTGTCTTAGATTCTCATTTATATTGATAATAAACTTATTCACAAGGTTCAAATGGTTGTATTCCAGTGTTTTCATTTTGCACAATGAAGTTTTTACGGTGTTGAAAGCAAAGGATCATTTTAATAATTATTAGTACATCTTAATGTTTAATATATTTGTGTGTGTGTGTGTGTAGACTTACTTACCCTAAATCTTTTATACTACAACTTAGGAGTTGAAATTTTCCATGCATTATTTAATATGAAACCTCAACACAGTACAGCGTAACAAAGTCAAACTCCACAGTGTAAAGTGAATAAAAATGGAAAGTAATGCAAGAAGAGTGATGGACTGAACATTCTGCCTTGATATGAAGAAGGATCCATGTCAAGCAAGTAGTGATAGATAGAAATAACATTCACAACTCAGCCATCACACTTCTACTTGAATGTTTTGTGTTAGAAACAGAAAAATATAAATATTTAGCATAGGCAACTTCTAAGATTTACCTGAGTAGTTGGAGGATCAGGCCACTTTGAAGTGATTGCTTTTATACAATCCTTCACCAGTTGAAGACTTTTCTTGATCTGTAATAGGATTTAAAGATATGTCACCATTCTGATACTATATATCAACTTCTACAGCAAATGAACTCAGCTACTATTTCATCTTTATTTCCTATGCTAAATACACTGTGGTTTTCCTGCTAATCAGGGGATACTTTCTGGATAAAGAACAGAAAACAACCATTTATGTGTGTAGCTAAAAATTTTATAAGTGATCCAAAAAACAATAAATCTTAATTGCTTTGATTTTATATACTTAAATGTTAAATTTTACATTCCAGAGATAGAATTCATGCTGAAGTTGTTTTATTGGCTTTTGTATGAATTCCCATTTTACAATAAAACATTTATTCTTCGAAACCAATTTTATTATATTATTCTGAGTCTTACTTTGTACCTGATAGAGAACAAGCAAGAATATTTGATGGTAGTTGACAGGCTTACCTGTTATATTTATTTCCTGAGTAAACACTTAATGGGTACTTAATATGTATTATAATCTTCTTTCCCCACTTTTAAAAAATCCTGGGGCAGTGGAAGTGTATAATTAGGCTGCATCTGAGGGAAAATTTTCACAAATAATGTTTTTCTCTAAAACATTGCTTGGATGTGGATAGGAGTTGAGGAAAACAAACATCAGTGTTATGTAAGATATCTTGCACTCCTCTGCTCTTGTTTACTTCCTTAAAAAGCTTTTGTGTGTTTATGTTGATTCAAACTGAGCAATAATAACTTTGTACTGGAAACTGTTTTGTTTGAAAAATCTGAAACAAATCATTCTGCTCTAAATGTTACAAAATATGGGAAGAAAATTGTAAATTCTCGGTATTCATCTTTCTATTGTTAATGGATTCTGCACATACTTATTCTGGTTTACACCTGTCATTAGTTAGGTCAAGGATATATCAATATTAATGAGTACCAATGAGATAATGGAGGAACTGTTCATATCACCTAATGAGAACAAATGTTTTGGTCAAATAAAGGATGCTTTTCATCTCTATCAGATAGGGTTATTTCCCTAAATCCATGTTTGATATTATAACATCAAACATAGAAAAAAAAAGTAGGGCCTACATAGCCTCCTCCCCCCAAAGAAAAACAAAAATCAAAAAGGAAGAAGAGCTTTCAAAGTTTGGAGGGATTTCCAGAGGAATTTTTCTTATACAGGAACTTGGCTGAATATTTCTTAATTATTTCTCAGAATAAAGTATCTTACAAGGCTACACTAAAGGCATAAGACTTACTCCATAGGGTGGAGAATATGTCAGATACCAGAAAAAGGTTAAAGCATGGGAAACTTGAATTTTCTAACACAAAGAAATGAACTTGTTTTGACCTTACAACAAAATGGCTACCAACCTTAAGATGGAGTCAGGCTGGTCCAAAATGACAACCTGTGTTCCTTCATAAAAGCAATAGGAAAGCAGAAATGCTGGGAAAAATCAGTTTTTAGAATATAATGAATAAAATCTATAGTAAGTATCTGTCCAAATAAATAAATAAATAAAAAAGAACAATAACAAACCATCATGTTAGGCAATATTTATTCTTTCATAGTCACATTTTCTACTCTCTGGCCTAGTAGTAGCCTTAGAAAAGGCAACCAGCATTGCCTCAAATGGTATAACTGAGAGCATTGTTTTCTGATCTAGCTGATGGATCTCTAGAAGACTGACTTACAATGGTTCACTCTACCTTATTTAAATAAAGTACTACCCTGATGTGACTGCAAAACCAAAACCAAAACCAAACCAAACCAAAACAACAGCAACAACAACAAAAAAAAAAAAAAACAATCAAAAAACAAAAAAACAAAAAATAATCATAGACAAAAGTTTCAATAAGTGTGATGGTTTAATGGGTTACCATCTCAGAAAACAGAGACAAAGCAGAAAAGTCTAGAAGGAAAGGCTGGTGAGTATAATGCTGTGATGGCATAAAGGTTCTAAAGAACTCTAATATAATTTTGGGTAATTTATAATGTCTGGTTGAAGCTCAGGAATTCAGAATCTGGACTTCTTCAAAATTATTCAATGGAAAATAGAAAGCATCTTCAGCTAATGTTGTTGATCTAACTGGATGTTTGCATGTAGAAGAATGTAATTAGATCCATACACTGCACAAAACTTAAGTCCAAGTGGATCAAAGTCCTCAACATAAAACCATATCCACTAAATCTAGTAGAAGAGAAAGTGGGGAATACCCTTTACCATATTTGCAGAGAAGACAACAGCGGTACAGAATACCAACAGCTCAGGCACTAAGATAAATAATTAATGTGATGTCATGAAACATAAAAGCTAAAAGAACAAAACATAAGTATACAGAATGGAAAGGATCTTTAACAATCCTACATCTGACAGAGGGGTGATATCCAAAACATACAAAAACTCAGGGAACCAGGTGTTAACAAACCAAATAACACAATAAAAAAAAAAAAAAAAAACAAAAAACAAAAAATGAGATATAGATCTAAATACTGAATTCTCAACAGAGGAATCATTAATGATCTAAAAGCACTTGTACTGGCTAGTTTTGTGTGCCAACTTGACACAGGCTGGAGTTATCACAGAGAAGTTAACTTCAGTTGGGGAAATGCCTCCATGAGATCCAGCTGTGGGGCATTTTCTCAATTAGTGATCAAAGGGGTGGTGCCATCTCTGGGCTGGAAGTCTTGAATTCTATAAGAGAGCAGGCTGAGCAAGCCAGGAGAAGCAAGCCAGCAAGGAACATCTCTCCATGGCCTCTGCATCAGCTCCTGCTTCTGACCTGCTTGAGTTCCAGTCCTGACTTCCTCTGGTGATCAACAGCCATGTGAAAGTAAGCTGAATAAACTCTTTCCTCCCCAACTTTCTTCTTGGTCATGATGTTTGTGCAGGAATAGAAACCCTGACTAAGACAGAACTAAAGGAAATTTCTTAAGTCCTTAGTCTCCAAGGGAATGAAAATCAAAACAAGGCTGAGATTTCACTTTATACCCATCAGAATGGCTAAGACCAAAAAACTCAAGGGACAGCTCATGCTGGCTAGGATGTGGAGCAAGAGAAACACTCCTCTATTGCTGGTGGGAGTGCCAACTTGTAAACTCCTTTGGAAATCAATTTAGTGGTTTCTCATAAAATTGGGAATAGATAACACCTCAAGATCCAGATATACCCTCCTAGGCATATACCCAAATGATGCTACACCGTATCACAAGGACACCTGCTCAAATATGTTCATAGTCACTTATTTTATAATAGTCAGAAATAGGAAACAATAAAGATGTTCCTCAAGTGAAGAATGGACAGGACCAAAGGAGCTGAAGGAGCTTGTAGCCCCATAGGAGGAACAGCAATATGAGCCAACCACCAACCAAAGAGTACACATGGAGGGACGCATGGCTTCAACTGCATATGTAGCAAATGTGGTACATTTACCCAATGGAATATTATTCAGCTATTAAAAACACTGACATCATGAAATTTGCAGACCAGTAGAAGGAACTAGAACATTTCCTGAGGGAGGTAACCTAGAATCCAAAAGACACATGGTATGTACTCAATTTAAAAGTAAATATTAGCCATAAATAAAGGATAACCATGCAACACCACACACCCACAGAAGCTAGGTAATAAGGAGGGCCCAGGTAGGCACTCTTCAATCTTACAGAGTACGGGAAATAGACATTGGGGCTAAGTAGAGGGAGGGAACTGCACTGGGCAAAGGGTGGGAAGGAAAGCAGGAGGGATGGAGTTTGGGGAGTAGAGGGAGAGGAAGTACTGGGATTGAAGATTGGAATCTATGGAGAAGCATCTCTGGGACTAGCTAGAAACCTAGGTTAATGGAAACTCCCAGGAAATGATGAGGGTGGCCCTAACTAAGACTCCTAGCAATAGGAGATTTGGAATCTGAAATGGCCATCTCCAGTAAACAAAGTTCCAGAGAAAAGACTTCCAAAGGAGGGATTGAGACACCAACCCAGTACAAATCTTGCATTTAAGATAACGGGAGAATTATAAACTTATGGCGTCTAATAGTAAATTAATCATAGTAAATTAAATACTTAAAAGAGACCCACAAAAGTACAGCCCCCTACATATAGAATTTATATTATTTCAAAAATATGCAAAGCTTTTCAGATAACCAGTCAACTACCATAGCTTCTTTAAGGTTATTAATACTATGATTGTGTCACATCTCACAGACAATATTTCACAGCATTCCTCTCTATCCTCTGGCTCTTACATTCTTCCCACCCTGTCTTTTGTTATGATCCTAAATTCTCAATATTCTTGGTGTTAATGTAGATGATGCTGGCCTAGATGAAGAGATGATATCTCATCTTCATCTCTCACTGTACAGCTAATGTCAATAATGATTTTTGGTGGAGGAAGAATTTTTATTTTAGGATACATCCAGTAGGAGGTTTCCCTTGTTCCAGTTGATGGCCAAACACACATCCTTATATAAGCAAACTTAACTGGACATAGTATGTTATAAAAAAAAAAAAGAAAAATAAAATAAATGAATTTGGGTGATTGATTTATGTGTTTGGAGAAGTAGTGGGATGAAGAGAAAGTAGATATAATTATATTTTGATTTGCATGTATGAATTCTCAAAAATAAGAAGTTTTAAAGCATATGGAGCCACATTGTTTCTAATTATGAGGCTGATACAGTTTAAGCAATAAAATAATTTAGTATTAGATTACACTTTTATGAATAAAATAAGGATTCACAACCTTTACTGTTTGTGAACAGATGAAAAATAGAATAGAATCAGCAGGCGTTCTTTGCATCAGAATTCCAACGCATTAATATATCTTTCACATCAGGAGGAGGAAGAGCTTTCTTTTT
This sequence comes from Montemys delectorum, assembly GCA_019843815.1. Lineage (NCBI taxonomy): Eukaryota > Metazoa > Chordata > Mammalia > Rodentia > Muridae > Montemys > Montemys delectorum. The sequence continues at coordinate 9,255 of JADRCD010221482.1, read as the reverse complement.
TCTGATATAAGCTATATCCATAATGATGTACCATCAAAGAACACAACATAGAGAAGGGAATAATGAGGGAATCCTACAGGCGTGAGTCACAGTAAATAGCGCCTCAAGAAATGATCTACTACAAAGCCTTAGTTTATGTTATTGTCATACAGATCCCACAAGCTAAAGATAGTGAAAAACGTTGGTTTTCTTCTTCAGCATTTTATGCCTTTCAGAAAGGAAAACTCACAAAAGTCTTGCTGAAGAACATTATACAATATTCCTCAAATTTATGAAGACAAGGATGGTAATCAAACAAGAAGCATATGTTCATATACGCTTGCATGTAAGTGTGTGAAATACATGCATGTGAACATTTGTAATGAGTAGAGTTCTTAGAATAACCCTTTCTTGTGCATCTGGTGACATTTTTGTATTTATGAGCTTTAACAATTTTAACCATATTACATAAAAGGTGAAGAATAAAGAAAATTCTTCATAATTCATGCATTACTGGTTTCACACTAATTTATACATTTATTTCCATTTTTCAGTCTATTTTTTTAAAGACTCTTGCCAAAATAGTGTGAAATTTTGAATTCTATGTATTTCAATTTTCTATTTAGTTTCTTCCTTACAAAATTTAGGCATTACAATATCTTATTTGCTTAATCATATCATTATTAAATAAACTTAAGGACTATGGATTACTGGGATGATTGTGAAAGCCTGCTTTATTTGTCTTGTTTTGAAAAGGGGACTAACTGCGTAGCCCTGGTTAGCTTTGAAATCACAGAAATTCATCTGCCTCTGGAGAGTTGGGATCAAAACCATACACCAGCATACTTAAAATGTCTAACATATTATATCACTAATTTTTTTCATTCTGAATACAAAGTTAGAGAGAAAAGAAAGGGAAGAGGAAAGGAAAAACAGATAGGAAGAAAGACAAAAAAGGAAAGACAGAGAAAGAAGTTATGCAGGAAGAAAAGGACCTCTATGCATATATTCAACATCATGCCATTGCTCTTGTGATATGCAACTATTACAAAGACATTTCAATTGATCAGTTATTTTAAAATAAAAGAAAATAATATATTAGAATAGAGGAGACTTCCATGAACTCTTTGACATTAGTCTTTAGTTGCACTTGAAGTTAAGGAATCAAGTTAAATGAATTATGCTTTAAGATGGTCAAACATTCTTTAAAAAATCCTAAATGAATCACAAATTTAATATTTCTATAATATACATAGTTTTTGAGAAAAGTTCTGAGGAACTTAGAATGCCTTCTTAAGCTTTTATTCCATCTACCTCTTAGGTTAATCAAGCTGCTGCAATTGATTTTAAATTAAAGAGTTCTGTGACTTTGAACTCATCAAGTCCTTTGCAACATTTCAAGAAATTAAATGAATGTCAAGGACTTTTAAAATCTTGATTGATTTATCAAAGACTAGTAATAACTATCAGAAAATATTTGCCTCATCCTCTTTTAGGAGGGATGGGGCTAATGTCAGGCTATAAAGTGAATAAATAAATACATTGATGAGAAAAAAAGACGGAAAAACTGAAAAAAATCATTACTTTAATAAAATGCATGTATGATTAATTGCATATACAGTATTTGAATAAATTAGCATTCATGTTATCACTAAAGTAGAAATTTAACAGTAGAAAAAGTATCTTTTAACATTAAAATTAAAATTGTAATATAATTTTAAAAATGTATTCAATGTTATAGGTGGAAGGAATGAGAGCCCATATCAATTTATAAAGTATAGATGATTAAATAATCTTATTTTATGTAATACCTAGTCATTTCACCAGGATTCCACAAGGTTCTCTAGTATCTTCTCAGACAAAAATGCAAACTTCTGCAATCTTACATTGTCTCTACTGTGATAAACTACTATTCTAGTATTTACACTTATAAGCTTATGTAATTTTTGAAGCAATGTAATTTTTGAAGTTATATACAATGTATTTGAAGTCCTGTGATCAAAACATCTGGTTTTGTCCAAATTCCATGCTGGGTTTTACAATTATTATTTTTTAACTTTATCTGAACAACAGGTTTTCCCTCCTCCTCTGCCTCGAGTTCCTCCTTCCCGTCTCCCCTATTGACCCTCCTCCAATCTAGTACTGTTCTGATTCACTTCAGCAAAAAGGCAGGTCTCCACTGGTTATCCAATGGCTACAGCGTAACAAGGTGCAGTAAGACTAAGTACCTCTTCTCTTATTAGGACTGGACAAAGCAATGCAATAGGAGGAAAGGTTCCCAAAATCGGGCAAGAGAGTAAGATAGTCCCTGATCCCACTGTTAGGAGTCCCACAAGACTACCAAGCTACACAACTCTAAAAACTATGTGTGTCCTAAGTCAGTCACATGCAGGCTCCTATGTTGGTGGTTCAGTATCTGTGAGCCTCCTATTGTAAATGATCCTTTTATTTCCTCAGATGATAGAATTAGATGAGAACCATATCCAAGCTGTACAAGTGCGTGGATTTGGCTGAGCCCACAGCATTTCTTTCTCTGCTTTATGTATGTGAGTTTGTGTGTTAGAGTGAGTGTGTCTGTGTGTGTGTTTGTGTGTATGTGTGTGTTTGTGTGTGTGTTTGTGTGTGTGTGTGTGTTTGTGTGTGTGTTTGTGTGTGTGTATGTGTTTGTGTGTGTTTGTGTGTGTGTGTATATGTGTTTGTGTGTGTGTGTGTGTGTGCGCGCACGCACATGTGTGTGTATGTGTTTGTGTGTGTTTGTGTGTGTGTGTGTGTGTGTGTGTGTGTGTGTGTGCGCGCGCATGTGTGTGTGTTTCTTAGGAAGCTTCCATGCTGTTAGGTTTCCATACAAACTTGGAAAAGGCCTGAAGTTAATCCTTTCTGCATCACCTCTTCTATTATGGCTTCAAGCTATGACTTTAATTTAAAGAAACCCTTTTCATTATTCCTCTTTAATCTCTCCTCAATCAAATGTCCTCAACCACCTTGGCATTTTACTACTGTCCTTTGTTTATCTACGGACAAGAAGAGGTTTTGGACTATTGTCTTTTTGTGTTTTGGGATATCTCACTCTCATTGTGAGATAAATTAATCTGTGCATTTCATAATAATGGCTGAGTAATATTCTATTATGTAATTGTACCCCACTTTCATGATTTATTCATCAATTTATGGGCATCAAGTTTTTCCTGTTTCAAAGCTTTTATGTACTTGGAGTTACGATGAACATATAAGAGCACTTGTTTCACAGCACTCCTTGCAAGGCTTAGGGATCACTGCAGAACAGGGAGCAGAAAGATTGCAAAAGCCAGCAACAGTGTTTGACTAGAAGGAAACAGTGTTTCCTTCCACAGCAGGATAGTTCCACATATGAACTTCCAGCTGGTGTGATATCAGTCAAAATCTAAGAGCAGGTAATGTTCAAACAGTGAAAGCTGAAATGAGCCTGTAGTCCCAACCCTAGGTTAGGAACTTCTATAAACTATTAGTTTCTTGAAGAGGAAAGGAAGTTTTTCTATAGCACCCAGCATGGGTGAGTTTTCCTCAGCAAAGCCCACAAACCAAGAATGTATGAGCTTCACAATTGTACTTAAACTGTACAGGTTTAAGTATAAATTTAAAAAGAAATAGAAGACAATTTACACAGAAGAGATGGGGAAATAATTCTGGGATGAGTTGGTGGTGAATATGATTAGAATATATTCTAAAATATTTTTAAGGAACTAAAAATGTTACAAAAAATTACCAGGTGGCTGATGTTTCCTGATAGGTCATGAAGGACAGAGGAGGTACGCTAGAAAGTGAGAGCAGGTGAGGGAGCTGAAGGCTACAGTCAAAATATACTGCATGAGAGAAGAATAAAGAAAAAGAAAAATGGATATACTATTGATAAATATTTACTTTATGCCCTCTATGTGGTGTGTATTTTCTTTCTCTTTTTAAATTTTCTTTAACATTGATTTTTGATTGAAATACTCAGTTTAATAAATATTCAATTCAATGAAATCCAATTTGGTTGCTGCTACCACATGATGTATATTATAAATATTACATGTAGTATAACATATATTCAGCATAATACACCTACCTACCAACTGAGCATTTATTAACACTACTCAAAATTCTTTCTTGGATTATTTGAAATCCACAATGAATTGTAATTAACTCCAGTCATAAGTCTGTGTAAGTAAATATTATTGTCTGTTTAAACTCTAACATATAGACTGATACAGCTTCCATTCAAACTGACATTTTTCCACGTGTAGTAACTATTGTTCTGTGTTTTCCTATGATATCAATTTATTTTGAAGGTTCCACATACTGTCCTTTTAAGTGTTTTCTCTCAGTGGCTATATTTCATTTGGCATAACACCTCCTAGACTCTTCTCTGTTCTTGCGAGATGTCTATCTTTCCATATGGTTAATCTTACCATGCACACGATTACATTTCATTATCTATTCATCCACTGGTGGACATTGATGTTAAACTTCATGTCTTGGTTATTTCCATGCTTTTGCTGGGATATTTTTATATAATTTTCATTCTGAATGTATTCAAAATATATACTATTTAAATTGAAGTGCCCTAGCTTGTCATTTTTCTATGGTTTGTTCCACATTATTTTTCTCAAGTTATAGTCTCTCTACAATTCACTATTTTTTTCTGATACATATATTATTTATCTAAGTATGTAGCACAAAAGATAGAATAGAGCAAGGTTAGCTCTCACAGTTACCTTCACCAGATAAGCTCAAATACACTGGAATGCAATTTCTGCAGTCTATTTATAAAAGTGTTTTATATTCAGAATCTTGACTATTCATTTTCTTAGGGTTGTTATGTCAAGCAGAGTCAATATATATGTTTGCTTAAAAAAATAAGCTGATGCTCTGAGGTTTCAGCTTCCAAACCCCAAGTTTGCCACATTATGAACAACAACAACCAAAAAAGGCTTTCAGGAAACTAAATGTTTACACTGTATAGCGAAATTGCAAATGTATTTTCTGACAATCATGTGGTTCAAAGAACTCTGTTTATTTCCTAGTTATGGAATGACTCAGGGTTATGTGGTTCACGTGTTCACAAAGGCTAAAGGATTCAATTACATAGCTTAAAGTATAAATTATTGAAATCTGACCAGGATTGACATTGACTGAACAAAAGAGCATGAAGGTTGGTTGAATAAGACTGAAGTGAAAATAACCTAATGAAAAAGCAATACACACTTCACATATTTTTACATACAGATGAAAGTCCATTTTAAAGTAATTCCAACTAAGTATTATTGATGACAAAGGGAATGTTTACTTTTTACCATAGCATGCTTACAATGCCTTGCTTGTATTTAACAAAATACAAGAAACAACATTAGCAATATAATAGTGTGTCATATGCAGTATTTATAAAAATTTAGTGTATTTCTTTATAAAGATATTTTAGTTGTATAGTTTATATTAGTATCTTAATTAAAAGGAAAAGCTTCTATTATCTAAATGTTTTACATTGTATAATACCTTCAAATAAGGATTTAGAAAGTAGTAAGAACTATTGAGTACACAAAAATGCTAAAAATTAAATAGATCAATGGGTTAAAATTGTTTTCATTTCCTCTTCTGAGTTCAAAAATATATATAATCAGGTACATGGAAGTATCTACCCTTAGCAAAATTAGTATAAAATATCCATGAAGTTTTTGGCAGCCAATGTTTGACATGGAATATTGAGAGATATGGTTTTTCTAATATTATATATCATTACCTTAAAATTTTGTCTCAGTCATATGCAACTTCAATCTGTTATCCTTAAAATAACACTTTTTCTTTGCTACTTTTAATTCAATCTAGTTGAATTACTTCAATTAATGAAATACCTATTGGACTGTTGTTGTAATCAATTGACAAGACACCATAATCAGAATTAACAATTAATTTGTAAGTTGATTCTGCATGTTATCTTAGTGTAAACTAATATAATTACTCAGTTTTTCTGTTGAGTAATATGTCTCTTGTGAGTAATTGGAATACTTATTTGTCTATTTAAAAAAAACCCTACAACTTTAATTTTATTTTGCTTTACTAATGCGAAGATCCCATGTTTTTGGTTTTTTTTTTGTTTTGTGTTTGTTTTTATTTTGTCACATTCTTTAAAATTTATAAACTATTATAACAATAAATGTGAGTAGTATAAAAGTTGTTTGATATCAAACAATCAATTAAAGTCTTATGTAGATTCTTGTCTGCTGCAATACTGAAAATACATACGTTTTTCTCAATATAAATTTTAAATAACTCCAAATATATTAGTCATACATTTTTAAATAATACATCACTACTAGTTTTTTAATAATGAACATAAATAGATAAAGTCTTTTGTTTGATTATTTTGTTTTTAGTAGAGTTTGAAATCTTGGCTCTTACAGTGGTACAAGCCCAAAGTAACAACAATTTTTAGACATTGGATTTCATTATAATAAGGCTATACTTCAATGCCCCTCACATCACCAAAGGATTTTACCTCCATCGTAGATAAGGTGAGAGTTGACAGTTCTGCTGCACCAAGGAATGAATTGTAGGCACGATTTTTGGATACAGATTTCCTGCTATGGTCAAAGCTAAAGGACTTGAGTGAGTGACTTTATTCTCAGCCCACAGAGAACAGGTTACATTCATTTAAGAAATGGTGTGTGTATTAAGATGGTCTATCCATAAACTCATTCACCAACTGTTTCAATGAGCAATGGTTCTGCTTGGAGGGTGGCACAGACATTAGGTGAGGATAAGAATCTGGTTTATTGGCTGTGGTGATTTTGAAAAGCTTTCATCTCAGAGAAAGAGTAACTTATAAAGTCCTCTTTCTCAAAATTGATACAATAATTACAAACATCAAGCAAAGCATTCAGTCTCACTCTTCCTTGTTCTCTTATAAGCCACCTCCCAAGTTAATTGTTTGTTTCTTTTGGTTACATAAATACTTTTGACACATGTAAGCTGTTCTGAAAACCATAGCATAGTGTAAAAATATCAAATAAACAATCCTACTAATAGAGAGGTTCAGATAGGAGAAACATGGTTTCAAGACCATTATGTGGTACCCAGCAAGACACTGTCAGATACAAACAAGCAGAAAGTGTGTATGGATTGTACAATATTGGGCCTATTTCTCCAATTACCAAATTAGAGAGACCACCAGATGATAGCCAACAAATTTTCAATTCCTCATACTTTTGAATTTGAATCGATTAGGATAAGTTGGTAATATTAATTTTCATATTAAGAGATATTAAGAAAAAGTCATTATTACTTCCTGTTATTTTTGTTGTTAGAGGTGGAGTTATGTTTGTGTGAGTTTGTTGAAAGATTACTTTCTTGCTTCTTCTAGGGCATAGTTTTGCTCCTTATGTTGGTGTTTTTCCTCTATTATCCTTTGTAGGGCTGGATTTATGGAAAGATATTGTGTAAATTTGGTTTTGTCATGAAATATCTTGGTTTTTCTGTTTATGGTAATTGAGAGTTTTGCTGGGTATAGTAGCCTGGGCTGGCATTTGTGTTCTCTTAGGGTCAGTATAACATCTGCCCAGGATCTTCTAGCTTTCATAGTCTCTGGTGAGATGTCTGGAGTAATTCTGATAGGTCTGCCTTTATATGTTACTTGACCTTATTACCTCACTGCCTTTAATATTCTCTCTTTGTTTAGTGCATTTGGTGTTTTGATTATTATGTGATGGGAGGAATTTCTTTTCTGGTCCAGTCTATTTGGAGTTCTGTAGGCTTCTTGTATGTTCATGGGCATCACTTTCTTTAGGTTAGGGAAGTTTTCTTCTAGAATTTTGTTTAAACATATTTCCTGGCTCTTTAAGTTGGGAGTCTTCACTCTCTTCTATACTTATTATCCTTAGCTTTGGTCTTCTCATTGTATCCTGGATTTTCTGGATGTTTTTGGTTAGGAGCTTTTTGCATTTTGTATTTTCTTTGACTCTTGTGTCAATGTTTTCTATGATATCTTCTACCCCTGAGATTCTCTCATCTATCTCTTGTACTCTGTTGGTGATGCTTGCATCTATGATTCCTGATCTCTTTCCTAGGTTTTCTATCTCCAGGGTTATCTCCCTTGTGATTTCTTTATTGTTTCTATTTCCATTTTTCAATCCTGGATGGTTTTGTTCATTTCCTTCACCTATTTGTGTTTTCCTGCAGTTCTTTAAAGGATTTTTTGTGTTTCCTCTTTAAGGGCTTCTAGCTGTTTACCTCTGTACTCCTGTATTTCTTTAAGGGAGTTTTTTATGTCCCTCTTAATGTCCTCTATCATCATCATGAGAAGTGATTTTGGATCTGAGTCTTGCTTTTCAAGTGTGATGCTATGTCCAGGACTTGCTATGGTGGGAGAATTGGGTTCTGATGATGCCAAGTAACCTTGGTTTCTGTTGCTTATTTTCTTAGGCTTGCCTCCTGCCATCTGGTTATCTTTAGTGCTACGTGCCCTGGCTAAATTTGACTGGGGCCTGTCCTTCCTGTGATCCTGGTTGTGTCATTACTCCTCAGAGTCAAGCTGTCTCTGTGATCCTGTGATTCTGAAATCCTGTGTTCCTGAGCTTATTAGAGTGCCTGGGAGTACAGCTTCCTTTGGGAATTATGGGACTTGTTGCAGAGCTTGTGGCCAAGGTCTGCTCAGGGCACTGACCTCTGATTCTAGGATCCTGGGCATGTTAGAGCACCTGGGAGTGGGGCATCCACTGGGTGTTGTGGGACTGGCTGCAGAATTTGTGCCCAAGGTCTGCTTAGGGCACCAGCCCAAACACACTAGAAAGAAGCAACCCATTCCACTGGGCTGGCAGAGTTCCTGTGTCCCCATTTTTCACTAATTGAAATTTTTATATAAATTCACAGTGGAAAAACAAGCTTCCTTTATTAACCAATCAAGTAAAACACTTGGAGATTGCTTCTAAAGAATTTAACACTGAAAAATTATAAAATGGAAATGATACTAACATTGTAAATTAGCACAATACTGACATTAGCATCATGTTAGTATTTATATTAGATTTGCTTTGAGTAAAATTTTCTATATATATGTACAGATACTTGATTTTTATCATCAATATTTAAAAGTTTTCTGGCACATAAGTTCAATTTCTTGGCTTTATTAGTCACAAACTTAAAATTATCTTCATGTATATAGATAAATATAAAATTTCAATTATATACATTGTGTATCCACAGTTTATATCTTTATTAGTCAAAATCATAAATCTTAATGTCTTTTCATTCATTTCTTTGCAAAAG
>JADRCD010221480.1:0-14674 GCA_019843815.1 Montemys delectorum | reverse complement strand
TTTTTTCAGACAATGTTTGCAAAGTTTTATATTCTAACTTTAAAAACTGTAATGATTGTTATATTATCTTTAAACTACAAATGTAAGGTCTCACATTTAAGCATATATTTCCATGTTTGCCAAGGCTGTAAATACAAGGGATAAAGCATAAAGAGATTACACTGAAAGAGATACACTCAAAGACAGATATCTAAGGGGCAAAGTATCACTCTTCAGATGTGAAAGATTTTCATTCCAGATTCCTCATTTTAGCTTCTTAAAAGCAATAAATTTGGAAAGATGAATAAAAGAGAGGGGGGGTTAATGATTCAAAGAAATGAAGAAAAGCATTTCCAAAGAGTGCAATTCTAAATAGTTCATGTGATTTTTGCTCCTGTATGGAAAAGATGGAAAAAATGTGGAAAATTCTCAAAAAGCTAAAAATAAATCGACCATATGATTCAGCTACACACTACTATTTGGCATATGACCACAGGTTTCGATGTCATATTCTACAAGTTCTTGCTCAGTCATGTTCATTGCTATTTTATTCGCAACAGCAGGAAATGAAAACAACTTAAATATCCTTGAACAAATGAAATTATAATCAAAAGATACAAATAAAATACTATTTATCTGTAAAGAAAAATGAAAACATGAACTTTATAGGTGAATGGATGACTCTAGAAAACATCATATTGCTGGATATAACCCAGACCCAGAAACAAATATACTGTATGTCTCATGTTCTTTCTCATCTGAGGATCCTAGCACTAAAGATGTGAGTAAGTATGCTGCAGTAACTTCAGAAGCCAGGGATGTGAAAATGGACTATTGTCAGGGCTTAGTGAAGCAACAGGCAGAAGAACAGCAGAGTAGAAATGATGTGATCTAGGAAATGACAAAAAGGTTGAGGGCTTTAAGTAGGAAGTAGGAGATAAATACAGAAAAAAAAAAGAAAAGAAAAAACAAGCAATAAAATTGCAGTAAGATGTCTGAAAAAGAAATAAGGAATTATATTTTCAATATCTATCTATAAAAATGTAAAACAAACCAAAACAAACAAAACTGGAACAACCTGTAGTACATATAAGTCTGTGTATAAATATAAATGATCTGGCTTGACAATTCTCCATTCCCCCTCCAAGATCGAATTACCACCTAACAAAACTTGCAACATCAGACATACAAAGTCATCATTTGAAATTTTGGTCAGGACTGTTAAAAGACTCTCTAAATATTCAAATTATTGCTATTGGTCTTGGTTGTCTCCTACAGGTTGAAGGTAAGTTGATCTTATTGCTGAAGGCATAGCATGCCCTTCAGAGAAAGGTCTTAGAGGCCTCTGAGCTAGACCTTGTCTGAATGCCTTTTCTCTAGAGACAAACTTTTATGGTGTCAGATGACAACATCAAGACTTCCAAAGGCAGGAAGCAACCAACAGTTTTTCCCAGGGATGATGCCTATTAATTACTGCAACACCCAGCATGACACAATAACTCTAAGGGTGAAGTAGTGACACACATATCTGAATAGTATCACATATCTGAATAGCTCTCTACTTGGACTTAAGACCAACTCAACTTTAAGGAAACTTATGCCTGGTACTGGCACCCACTGAGGCCCAATAATTTTTAACTTGTACTTATTCTTATCTCTCTCTTCTGTCCTTTTGTTCCTCATATGCTCACATCCAGCACAGCAAGTGTTCTTTGTGGAATCTTAATTCTAAATTAATTGAGGAGACTTTTGGTTTTGCTAGGTATGGTGCAAAATAAAGGCTATGTAACTTAAATCAGAGGAAGTTATGAACTAAGGACATTTTTTAGATGAAATATCTTAAATACAAGATGATAACACTTTTCAATGTTCCTTTCCCTGCATAACCATTGCATAAACATTACATGGAAATTATTAACATCTCAACAAAACAGTGAAACTCAAAACTCCTAAAGAACAGTGATATTCTGTAATTGGGGGAAAGAATAAAATTGCTCAATGAATATAGGGTATTTGATTTAAAAAAGCCTGGGAATACATTAAAGATTACAAGATTCTAGCTTTTGATCTTTACGCATGTTGACATGCTTGTTAAAGTTGAAAAAAGTGAAGCAATTACATTTTTTCTTAATTCTATTACTGTTTCTTCTTCACTGCTTACTTCATATTGACTTATTCAACTAGCAGCAGCCCAGTTTCTTTAAAGGGAGTTCCTAATGTTCATTAATTACCTGATATTTTGTAAGTTAGACACTTTCTTCTTAAGACAGCAGGCCATAGCAGGATGTCTGGTGACTAACACCCTGGAAATCTGAACTACTTCATCTGATGATTAATTGTTCATTGATCACCTACAGGGTCCAGGGAAAGATTGGTTTGCCAGCCATACACTTCACCTTGTTTTGCAAACACCAAGTAAATGAGGCAGATGACAATGTGACCAATTTGTCCTTGTGCATATTCTGCATCCTCAAGAGGAAATGTGGATTGCTAAGTTGGAATTAGTGTCTGTCATCATTTAGAAGCATAACAAAATTATTCAAAATTATTAATGATTAGTGTGATAGCTGCAAGTCATGAATAATTCTAGTAGACATTCTTCAATGAAATTACACTGAGAACTTGGAACCTGACAGGCTAAGAATACCATCATAGTTTTATGTGTGGTTTTAAGCACAATTTCTTAGCAATGGTACACAGAAGCATTTTTAAATGGCAGATGATGAAGATGATTATACAAACTTTCAAGTAAAGAGTAGAAATGTGTCAAACTTCGGTTACAGAGGACATAAATGTGTGGATAACTTAGTCCCGTTGACAAGGGATAATACCCAGGAACTCACAGTACCAGCAGAACACCTCATTTATAACCATTTGCCATATGCCTTGTTTCCCTTTGAGGCATGAAGTCTAAATACTCTCCACAGGCTATTGCAACAAGCCTAGTGTTCTGTTTCTCAATTTCTCATTATAGATGTCTTAAAGAAGCAAACTTCCTACAAATATACACAACTTTTTCATTCTTCCTGTAGTACATATGAGATTACACTGAGGAAATGTTTAGAGAGTGTTCCTGCATTGAGAGAATGTGTATATGCTTAGACAAATGAAACAGTATAGAGCCTGGAAATAATTTGCACTTAACACAGTTGGCTTTTTGAGATTATTTTAAAATCACCTAAAGGTACTAGGTTCACAGAACTCCTTTGAATAGTAACTTCCTTTGTTCATTTTTTCATCATTACAGAATGTGTACAGCATAGCTAAATCAGCAGCATTCTTTCCAATATGCTGTAAGTCTTTTAAAACAAAGTTTATCTATATTTAACAAACATTGATGGAGACGAGTTCTATAGGTAAAGCCAAATAAAGATAATGTTGTTCAGTGGAAATGATTAGATAGATAAGAGATGAAAAGAATAGTTGTATAGGCCTTCCTCTTAGGTGAGGCCATAAATATAATTTATGGAATCTCTGCCCATAGTAAATTAGTAGGAGCCAACCATACCACCTTCACTTTAAGGAAACTCTTTACCTTTCTTGATTAATATGCTTTGACCAAGAAATATATTAATATGTCTGATACTACAGTAATCTTTAGTTGAAATTTCCATTTGTATTTTCTGAATTCTAATTATGCCACCATTTTATGTTCAACATTCTCCATATGATCTCTGTATGAAATACTTTCTCATAGATTTGAAGAATAAAAATTAACGTCTCCATGATGAGATTATTTAATGTCAGGTAATCAATACTTTCAAAAAAATTTTTCCATGTTTAAAAAGCATTCACTATTTATGTGAAATTTAATTAAACTGGGCATTTTGCCATTTTATTGGCAAATAAAAACAATTCTTAGACAAACTAACCTATCATCCTCTCCTCTGCTGGCTAGTTATTTAAATTAGAAATCTCTGGGGAATGTAGCTCTGTGGTCAAGTGTTAGCTTAGCATATACCAGACAAAAATATGATGGCCAGAATAACAAAGAGAAAGAAAGAAGAAGAGTAGGAAAGAAAGAAACTTGTTAATAATTGATCAAAATAATATATGTATTTTCTGTCCCTAATATTAGGAAATGACTGCTAGAATTTCTTTACTTCCTGTATTGCTGGCTTATTTGATATAACTAACTGACATGGAGTCCACTGCTGTGTAAGAAGGATGTTAGTGTAGCGATGGAGAAGTTCATGTGGCTTGCTCACTAACCACTGCCACCATTAAACTTCCACTGAATTTATTTTCAGTCCCTGAAGTTACAAAACACATAGAGAAAGTTCAGCAAGTACTTGTGTAAGAGTCAACACAGGTGATGTGGTACAAAGTGACAAGCATTGTAGCATGAAAAATATAATAATCAATGAGATTTCTTACTTGATGATGTGATTCATTTATTTTCAACCATCTTGAGGCTCCATGTGATGAAACAGTTGGCCAGGTTTGGCAGAGAATTGCTATGTTGGAGGAGGGGTCTTTACTTTGAAAGGATTGCTTTCAAAGGGCATTTGTTTTGCATATGTCTAAGTTTTAAAATTCTGAGAAGCTGGGCATGGCGAATGGACAGATGCAATCTTGGCAGTTGAGAGACTGAGGTAAGAGTATCCTAAGTTTAAAGTTAGCCAGCTTTGGCTACATACATTCTGGCTTAAATATGAAATGTCTCTCATATGCTCATGTTTTAAAACTTAGTCCCAGTTTGTAGTGCTCTTTTGGGAGTTTCTGGAAATTTCAGGAGATAAGGTCTTGCTGGAAAAATTAGATCAGTGGCAGTGTGTCTTTGAAGGTAATATCCCGTGCTGGGACAATGGTCTGTTTTTGCTTGTCATGAATGAATTTCCCAGCTACATAGTCTTGCAGCCATGATGTTCTGTTGGCATGCAGTAGGCAAAGCCAGCATATTTCAGCATTCCGAATAAAAAATCCAAATGGGTCTTTCTTTCTTTATACAGGTTGTGTCTGGTATTTTGTTAAAAAGAACAGAAACAAGCCACTAACTACAAAATATAAAAAAAAAAAGGTGGTTATAATATGTCATGGTTTGCATCCTCCCACCCATATTTGAAGAATTAAAAAATCTGTATCTAAAATATTCTTATTAATGATTTTTTACTTGATCTTTTTCTTAATAATATTGTTCTCTTTTTGTAGAACAATATTAAGCTCAAAGTTCTTGGTTTATAAGATGAAAATAATAATATCTCCTTTACATGTTATGAGGATTAAATTGAACAATTATTAAAATCTTTAGCTTAGTTGTGAATTACAGCAATTGAATAGATTATTTGAGTCTGGTTTAATTAAATACTTTCTTATTTTGAGCCATTTTGCAAGTTGACATTCATAAGTTTATAAAACACTGCCTTTCTACACAGACGACATTTCTGACAACAGAAATGTGGAGATTTTTTTTTTCACCTCTTAGCAAATCTCTAACTCTTCATATAGTAGCTGGATGTCCTGGTTTCCAAACTAATGCTGACACTGTTTATCTAGAGTTACCATCAGATCTCATGCATTAAAGAGCTCAAGAAAATTAAAAGTCTGGCCCTTTCTTCTTTCTGACTAAATTGTAAATTAGTGCCCTTTGTATCTCTTTTCCAATTTAGGAGCTTGGTCAAATGGCTGAACAACTCAAGAAAACATAATTTATGCTTACCAGTTTTTTATATAAAACATAGCACATCAGAAATAGATACATACAAAGATTCAGAATCAAATCTTCACCAAGACAAAAAGCATCCACAAGTAAAGGCTCAGGGAGAGATTAGCTATACCTAATCTAATTTGTCTACTGTGTTGTGTTTGCCAACCCATAAACTGTTCTTCACGTCCTGTTCCAGAAAATGCTTACAACTCAGTACTAACCTGCTTCCTCCTAAGATCGCTTAGTAAGAATGAAATACCCAGCTTGCTAACTACCCTTTCTTTCTAGTAACAAGAGCTATGCTAAGTCTCCTTAAGTATTCTAAAATATTAACAACTTCAGCAAAAACTCAGTTATAATCAAAGGGATTATTATGAGCACGCAATCATCCTTTATGAAAATACATAATTGTTCTGAGCTCTGTGCCAAAACCTAAGACTAAAAACTAAATATAAGTAACTTTTCATACTCCTAGGGTCCACAAATAGTTATTTAACCCAACTAGGAAAGAGAATGGTAGTATTATAAATTTTATTTTTTAAATAGGTCAGGATATCACTCTAAACAAATTGATTTCTTCAAATTATTTTTTCAATATATACAGGAGAAAAATTTTCAATCATTCAATCATTCAAACATTGCGTATATATGCAAGCATGTACTTAATTATTTAATCTATAAATGGTTTAAATTATATAGGAGGTGTAGGTCATTAGGAACACTTAGAGGATTTTATATGGTACTTAAGCATTCATATGATTTGATATCCACAAGGACTGTGAAGTCAGATTTCTGCAGACACTAAGTAATGATGCTATATGATATCTATACACTGTTAAATATACTACAGACACATATCTGACTCCTCATGAAATGCTGCATCTTGTCACATCCTTGGGTAGAAGAGAGGATGATTTAAAAATCCCAATGTTGCTTTGCATTTGACCTAATGGACTTGATTGAGTGTTTGTATTTTATTTGTTGTTACACTGTTAAGATTCTTCATCAGGTTGACATTATTTACGATCATTCTATTACCAATTTCAGACTTGTAGTCTTAATGGATGGGGAATTCAAATGGAAAACAGTTGGAACCTTGCTTAACTCTATTCCTTTTTGTTGAAGACAATTAAGCAGTTTGAGGAACCTCTCAGAATGATTGAAAAATTGTCTCCTGTCTATACTGAAAGAATAATCTGAAGAAAACAATTTGTTTAGAGTGACAGTCTGATTTATTATAAAATGAAAATTGATAACACAACAGATTGTGCAAGTATACCTGCCTCCTCAAACATGACAACCTGAAGAATGGATTTCAGTATGAAGTGTTAGTCAACTCATCATAATTGGAAGTGTTTTCAGTAACAGGAGATTTTTATCATCACTATATCTTCAAATATATTACTAAATGTAACATTAGGTTTTGTGGTCCATAATTCATAATACAACAGTTGTATTTTGAAGGAGTAAGAAAAAATACAAATAATATTCAATGGAAGATAAATTTGTAAAAATCAACATCATTGTAAATTCATTTGTGTTTCAAGTGGTTAACAGGAGATTTTTAAAATCAAAATATAATTATATTATCTTCCTTCTTCCCTTTACTAAGTCAATCCCTTTCATGCCCCCAACACTTTCCATAACTCCCATATTCCATCTTAAATTCATGGCTTTTTAACAGTTATTGTTACATATTTATAAGCATAAGTATATAAATACAACCTGTGAGTCCATTTAATCTTGCTTGTATGTTTATAAATCCAGGGTTAATCACTTGGTATTAGCTAACCTATTAGGGGCTTTATTCCTGGGGAAGAGTAATTGTCCCTCTGTAACTGTTATTACTGGCCTCTATTTCTTTGTCTAGGGGTAAAATTCCATGAGCCATCCTTCTCCCACCTATTGATATTGTTGCTTCAGGTTTAGTCAGCCGTATTGTCCTGGTATCATGGGTAAAGATTCTCAGACATTTCTAGGAACACAGTCTCACAGCAGATTTCCTGGTCCACTTAGTATCTTTCTGCTTTGTTTTCCATGCTGTTTTCTGAGTCTGTGCAAGAATTCTGTTGTGCACAAATACACTCAGGCTAGGCACTCCTTTGTAAATTGTTGTTTGCATTTTGACCAGTTGTAGTTTTCCTTAATGGTCTTAGTCTGCTTCAAAAGGAAAAAAAAAAACTTTGATGAGGGGTGACAGCTATACTTACCAATAGGTATGAGAATAAATATTAAAAATACAGTTTTGGATTAGGCTGATTTAGTAAAGTGATGGTAGTAAGGTTACATCCATGGCCTTAATAGCCATGAGTATTTGCCTAGCTTTACCATACCAAGCATGATTACCCTCTTGCTGAACATTCCTTGAGTCCAAATAGGTAGTTAATGGTTAACAGTAAGATGGGAGTACTATACTACTTCAGTTTTAGTAATATTTTGCCCCAGTCATAGCCATCAGAGTTGGGTAGAAATATTGGTTATTTTTCCCCATTGCCATCTTAGATAGTAGCTTCTAATGTTGTAAAAGCTAGTCCACTGGGAGGAGTCTTTCAGGTTAGAACCAGATGAAATCTTTTGAGTTCTATATCTAAGTACATGGTGTCTTCCATAACAGGGGCCATCCTTCTGCTCCTGGGAGGCAACCAAAGGCAACAACAATAGTGAATATTGTTTTATGAATCATTTAGACTCATTTACCACCAAGTGGAAGAGTTCTTCATGCTTGGTGCTGTGTTTTGTTATGTTCTTGTGGGGAAGTGATTCAGCCCAAGTAGCATAACTTCATTTCCACTGCACATGCAGCCTCACCCCCACACTTATATGTATTGCACATAGTTTTATATAAATAAAAAGTAAAATAATAGTCATTCTAAACAACATTTAAAAATATCTGTAGTGTTATTTATATCTTTGTTCCCCTCTTATATGTATTACTTCCTGCCAAGGTCCCAAATGAAATCTCCCCATTTTCCATTCCACATTTATATTATTCATATCTTCCTATTGAATTGTCTAGGTCTTCCCACAATGCCTATTTATTTACTTGTCTTGTTTCTGTGTTTAGTTTGAGGCTAAGCAGAACAATTCAGCCAGAAGCTGAGAGAAATCAATTTGAATCAGTCAGCTTTGTGAGAAGGTTGAGCCAGAATAGCTGAACCAGACAGAAAGAGTTCAGAAAGAGCTGAAAGGGTGAGTTTATTCAGCAGTAAGCCTTTGAGACCTGGTGAATAAAAGTTACATTTACAATCCCTATTAGATCATATTGGCCTTTGTTACTAGGCACAAAACTCATTTTAGTAAGAAGCCTGTAGACCCTACAAGGACTACAGATTCACCCAGAAGTTGAAGATTATAGGAGAAATTAAAGTTTTGACTCAGGGGCTCTAAAGTTAGATTTATATTACACCTATGTCAAAATAAATACACAAACAAAAAACTAGTGGCATTCTCAACTGTTAACAAAAGGAAGATGTGCATAACTCAATCCTATAAAGACAAGTTTGGGTCTTCAAATCACAATTACTAGGTACAAAGAACAAAGCAGAATCACCCAGAAATGAAGCTGTACTTTAATGGGAATTTTTTCTTTAGCATCTTTATACTGCATCTAGTATCTTCACAATTGCAGAGTAACATTGGCTGTAGCTTGGGCACTTGATCCAGCTCTCCCTCTGTACAGGGAGATGGTGACTCTTGGGCACCATCACAGAGTTCTTGATTAGCTGGTGAGTTACTGAAGGTCATCCAATTGTTCTTATGTCATATGTCTTGCCCAATATGCCTATAAATTTATGGGGTTGAGATGTCTTGAGATAATTGGGAGTCCTTTTTATATAGCCCAAACCATACTGTCTCTGATCAGATGTTACCCCAGGGATTTAACTATTTATTGTACAACTACCTTCATAAATCTTCCAGGTAATTAAGTATGAAAGGCTTGGATTGAAATATTTCATGACTGGCTCTTTTTGCTACTATCCATGATTGATTTTTACAAGGTACTTCCCAATAGAATTGTGTCCTGAGACACTTGGCTGTTAGAGAAACATTTCAGAATAGATGAGTGGCTGCTGATAAGGGAAAAATTAATACTGCTTCAGTGGAAAAACAATTTAGACAGTTCTCAAAGCATAGTCCAATAATCCCTGGAATACCTCTATCTTCATCACAAAACAAATGGAATGGAGGCTGTTATAGAATTTAAGAGCTTTACAAAAAAGCCATTCTTTTGCAAAGTTGTCTACACAGCCAGGACTGCCTTCATCTACTGTTATGCCATTACATTTTCATCAGATTATAGTGAATGTAAAGGACTGTCTTTTTTCCTACCATTATACTAATGAACAGAACTGTGAGAATGCAGGTAGAGCTGTGCTCTATGAATTATAGTACAGAGGGGACATAGTGGAGGTTACTGCTTTTCAATTTTCAGGGGAGCATTATTGGGGAGGATGGGGAAACACCCTGCAGGCAGGATATTAGGTTTTCCCAAATGGCAGCAGACCCCACAGAGTGCACAAAGAGCTGTGACCTGTGGAATTTGTGCACAGGATCAATAGTAGAAATATTAATCCAAGGTTTGACCAATGTACACCACCTCTAAAACTTGTATCATTCCTACTATGGAGCAACCACTATATATATTGGTGGGACAAAAGGCAAAATCTTCAAAAACCATGCTGACTGCAGAGTTCTGATCATGTGGGACCTGGGGTAGGTAATTTTTTCTTGAAGTTATGAAATGACTAATTTGAGTGTGTCCAAGGCCTGAAAATACCTATGATCCAGTGAAAAGTCCAATGCCAGGTACGAAGAGGCTTGAAAGGAGAAAGTGTGATATGTTTCATTTAGGCTTTTTAACACAAACTGGACTTGTGTTAAAAAAATGGTGGACACAAAAGTTGAATGTATAGGGAAGGTGGTGGATCTTGGGGGAGTTGGAGACATGAATATGATCAAAAGAGGCTACTCAAAATTCATAAAGAAGTAATAAAATTATACATAAAATGTATTATTTACATATTGCATATATCTACTAAATTAGATTTCTGACTTAAAAATAACTGATAGAAAATTATCCTCAAGCTGGGCTGTGGTGGCACATGACTTTGATCCCAGCACTTGGGAGGCAGAGCTAGATAGATTTCTGAGTTCGAGGCCAGCCTGTTCTACAGAGTGAGTTCCAGGACAGCCAGGACAGCCAGAGCTATACAGAGAAACCCTGTTTCGAAAACAAAAAAAAAAAAAAACAAAAAAAAACAAAAAAAAAGAAAGAAAGAAAGAAACAAACAAACAAACAAAGAATAAAAGAAAGAAAACTGTCCTCAACATGCAGACACAAAAGAGGAAAAGTTTTATGGAATCTTACCCATAAACAGAAATCTAGGCAACTAGTAAATGTAGAAAAAAGGACGAATTAGTATTTCCCAGGGATGAACCCCTAATTGGTTATTCAATATAAAGTGGTCAGCTTTCAAATTATATAGACATGAAGAACAAGCATATTGTAGTCTTATATTTGTGCATATATATACACATATATATATACTTAGTTTATATAATTATATATTTAAATCTATACTTAATCTTTTTTATTTGTACAGTATAAATTGTTTGTACTAGAGAGTATTGGAAGTGAATTTGTATCTGCTTAAACACAATACAAATGTGTTTCTGAATGAAAGATCAATGCATTTAATTACATTTGAGGAGTAGGAAAAAAGAATTAGTGCATGAGTGAGTATTGATCCAAAAAACCAATAGTAACAGTACTTTCCTTGGCTGCCAGTAACATGCAGGGAACTCTGATGCCTGTGTTTATGGATGAAGAGACAGAGTGATTGGTCATATAGATATTTTTCCTAAATATTGCAGCTATATCAAGCATGAGCTACGGTCTCTTAAAAGTATAGTCAACCCTTAACACCCAATGATATATAATTTTCCTGAATATAATTTCATTAGCTAAGTTGTGCCAAATTGAAATAGAACTATTAACACTATATAATAAAGTCTCTCCTTTCTGAGCAGAGGACAAAGCAAATAAATTGGGTCTGAATTGTCACAGGTTAAAAAATATTTTTTTTCTGTTTATTGTGAATCAAAATTGCAACTTTAGTTGGCTGTGTGTCTATTTGGCCTCCTTGCAATGTCCTGACCCATCCTGTAAATAGAGTAGATGGGTCTGCCACTGCTCAAAATCTAGGTGACCTCCTTTATTACCAGTCCACAGGAGTGGAAAGTAAACACTGTCAGCCCTTTCATTTAATGCATTTGCAGTTCCTGAAAATGTAACTCAAATTATCAGACTTTACTAAATGTCTCAAAATGCATCAAGGTGCTTACTTTGGGCAATTGCATTACTTTTATAATTCTTATGGAAAAATTAATTGCCTTTTATAGGTTTCCACTTTAGAAGTCCACTTTCATGACTTTCTTTGTTTCTTTCTTCATGGTCCCAGCCTCCTCCCTCTTCTTGTGGAGGTCCTACCTTCATAAGTCCCTCTCCCCACCACCCCTCCCCTTTTCCTCAGAGAAGGGGATGCCCCACTTGGGTACTACCTCACCTTAGTACATCAAGTTACAGCAGGACTAAGCACATTCTCTCCCACTGAAACCTGACCAGGCAGTCCATGTAAGGGAAGGGATCCAATTGCAGGAGACAGAGTCAGAGTGCTCCTACTCCATTATTATGGACTGGCATGAAGACCAAGCTGCACATCTACTACAAATGTGTAGGAGGCCTAGGTCCAGCCCTTACATGGTCTTTGATTGATGGTTCAGTCTCTGTGAGCCCACAAGGTTCCAGATTAGTTGCTGTAAGTCTTACTGTGATGTCCTTGACCCCTCCAGCATATTCAATCCTATCCTCTATTTTCCCACATGATTCCCAAAGTACCACCTGATCTTTGACTGTGGACTTCTTTATGTTTTTCCATCAGCTGATGGATGAAGCTTCTCAGAAGACAGTTATGGTAGGTTCTTGTCTGCAAGTATACCAGAGTATCATTAATAGTGTCAGGCGTTGGCTCTCTCTTATAGCGTGAGTGAGTCTCAATTTGGGCCAGTTATTAGTGAGCCATTCCCTAAATCTCTGTTCCATCTTTATCCCTATATATTTTGCAGGCAGGAAAAATTTTGGGCCAAAGGTTTTAATGGGTGAATTGGTGTATTAGTTAGGTTTCTCTAGAGTCACAGAACTTATGCAATGTGTCTATATCATAAGGCAATTTATTATAACTACTTACAGTCTATAGTCCAACTTAACAGTTTGTAGTCCAAACTTACAGTCTGTAATCCAATATGCAGCTCTAAATGGGAAGTCCAAAAATTCATAGTTGCTCAGTCCCACAAAGCTAGATGCTTTACCTGGTCTTTGATATAAGCTAGAATTCTGAAGAAGTAGGTTCTAAGAGATGTGCTGACAAGTAAGTGCAAGCAGGTAAATAGAAGAGTGAGTCTTCTTTCTTCCAATATCCTTGTATAGGCCATCACCAGAAGCTGTGGCCCAGTTTAAAGGTGTGTATCACCACACTCGGATCTGGAACCTGCTTTGTCCCATGATATCCTTGAAATCAGAGATCTGCTTGCTTCAGTCTCCTGGAATTATAGGCCTTGCCTGAGCCTAAACTTTTCATAACCACTATGTCTCAAGATTTCCATGTCAAGATTTGGGTCAGAAGCCTGGATTATATGTGTGCTCCCCTCATCTGGATTATAGTTCATGCCACATGTAGTCAAGTTGACAACCAGGAATAGCCATAACAGTTGGTGTCCCCAACGTTTCACTGGAAGTCCTGCCGTGGCTACAAAAGATGGTTAATTAAATATCCATATGCCACACTGCTAGGAGTCTTAGCTAGTGTAGTCCTCATAAGCTTCCTAGAGCACTGCCTTCCATCCTGTCTTTTGCTAGTCTCAAAGGTACCCGTCCCCTATCTATTTCTGTTATCTTTCCAAGTCACCCACCTTATCCCAATTGTTGTTCAACTAATTCCCACCTTCTGTCTACCTCAGATATCTATTTTATACCCTCATATGAGTGAGTTTCACATATCCTACCTTGGGCCCTTCACATTAGTTTAGTTTCCTTAGGTCTTTAGCATGGTTATACTGTACTTTATGTCTAATGTCCACTTACAAGTGAATAGATACAATCTGTGTCTTTCTGAGTCTGGGTTACCTCATTCAGGATATTTTCTAGTTCTATCTATTTGCTAGCAAATTTCATGATGTCTTTGTTTTTAATGGATCAGTATTATTATTCCATT
Organism: Montemys delectorum; assembly: GCA_019843815.1. Taxonomy (NCBI): domain Eukaryota; kingdom Metazoa; phylum Chordata; class Mammalia; order Rodentia; family Muridae; genus Montemys; species Montemys delectorum. Next base: position 778 of record JADRCD010221480.1, on the reverse strand, counting down.
GTGTAGATGAACCACACCTACTTTATCCATTCTTCAATTGAGGAATATTTATGTTGTTTTCATTTTATAGCTATTCCCAATAAAACTGCTGTGTACATAGTTGAGCAAGAGTTCTTATGGTATAGTAGAGAATAGTATATGCCCAGAAATGATATAGCTGGATCCTGTATTGAACTAGTCTCAATTTTCTGAGAAACTACCAAATTGATTTCCAAAGTGTGTATACTAGTTTTCACTCCCACCAGCAATGGGAGTGTTTGTTTCTTGTTCTAGAGCTTTCATGTGTGCTGTTATGTTGCTAGCATGAGGGTTCTCTAATTTCTCTATGATGGCCCTTAATGCTGTGAACTCGCTTCTTAGCACTGCCTTCACTGTGTCCCATAAGTTTGGATATGTTTTGCCTCCATTTTCATTGAATTCTAGAAAAACTTTAATTTTTGTCTTTATTTCTTCTCTGACCTAGTGATCATTCAACAGAGTTGTTCATTTTCCTTGTTATTGGGGACTTCCTGTTGTTTCTGTTGTTGAAGTCCAGCTTTAATACATGATAGCCCGATAAGATATAAGGGGTTATTTCGATTTTGTTGTATCTGCTGAGGCTTTGACCAAACTATGTTCATTCCTTTGAGTATGTTGTGTGAGGAGCTGAGAAGAAGGTATATTCTTTAGTGTTTGAGTAAAATGTCATATAGATATTGGTTAGGTCCATTTGGTTTATATCCTCTGCTAAGGTTCTGTCTTTATGACAGGTCCATTAGTAATAGTGGGGCATTGAATT
>JADRCD010221477.1:0-45759 GCA_019843815.1 Montemys delectorum | reverse complement strand
CAGTCAGATATGTGTTTTTGGAGGCTCCTTAGGTTACATCTCAAAGAGTTATTGAGAAATTTAGGTGAGATGACAGGATGCCCCTGAGGCATTTAGGATTGAATTACAGCCACTAAGGTAAAACCCTAAATCACATGAGTTATGCAAGGCAGCTATGATCTATTATTATTACTGAAAATGAAGTTGATAGTCCTGTTCGTGAGATTCCCAGAAGACAGCTAGGAAAGGAGGGACAAGACCATACTTGAAGGTCATATACACTCAGTCCTAAGGCATGGTTAATTGCTGTTTTAACATTCTTATTTAGAATATTTCTGTATGAAAGGAATATTGTCTTTAGGTAGGCAACCTCCAGACCAAATGTGCTGGATTCTTCTCAGCTGGCCAGAGGCTTCGACCTTCCACTTTGGAGTGAAGGGTTCCCTTCCTCTTATCTTTGCTTAAGCCCTCCATCTTTCTACCCTGCCTCGAGACTAGGCAGAGGCTTTAACATCTGTTTGGAGTTAACCTCGGGGATAACATGATTTCTGCCACTGAGAGAAGCTTGGTGGAAGAGATGATCAAGGAAGGTATCATTCTATACCCAGAAGATGCTCCAGCATGTAATAAGGACACATGCTCCACCATGTTCATAGCAGCCTTATTTATAATAGCCAGAAACTGGAAACAACCCAGATGTCCCTCAACAGAGGAATGGATACAGAAAAATGTGGTACATCTACACAATGGAGTACTACTCAGCTATTAAAAACAATGAATTTATGAAATTCTTGGGGAAATAGGTGGACCTGGAGAATATCATCCTGAGTGAGGTAACCCAATCACAAAAGAACATACATGGTATGCATTCTCTGATAAGTGGATATTAGCCTAGAAGATTGGAATACACAAAGTACAATCCATAAACCACAAGAAACTCAAGAAGAAGGAAGACCAAAGTGTGGATACTTTGGGGGAACAAAATACCCATGAAAGGATTTTCAGAGACAAACTATGGAGCAGAGACTGAAGGAAGGACAATCCAGAGACTGCTCCACCTGGGAATCCTTCCCATATTCAGTCATCAAATCCAGACAATATTGTGAATGCCAGCAAATGCTGGCTGACAGGAGCCTGATAATACAGATGTAGAGGCTCACAGCCATCCATTGGACTGAGTACAGGGTCCCCAATGAAGGAGCTAGAGAAAGGACCCAAGGAGCTGAAGGGTTTGCAGCCACATAGGACGAACAACAATATGAATTAACTAGTACCCTCAGAGCTCCCAGGGACTAAAACTCCAACCAAAGAGTACACATGGTGGGACTCATGGCTCCAGCAGCATATGTATAGCAGAGGATGGCCAAGTTGGTCATCGATGGGAGGAAAGAATCTTGGCCCTGTGAAGGTTCTATGCCCCATTGTAGGGGAATGCCAGGGCCAGGAAGTGGGAGAGGGTGGGGTGGTGAGCAGGGGGAGGGGGAAAGGAACAGGGGATTGTTTTAGGTTTTTTTTTAAGATTTATTTTTTTATTTTTTATGTGTATGAGTACACTGTAGCTGTACAGATGGCCGTAAGCCATCATGTGGCTGTTGGGAATTGAACTCAGGACGGCCCTGCTCGCTCCGGCGTAATACACTGTCTCTGTCTTCAGATGCACCAGAAGAGGGCATCAGATCTCATTACGGGTGGTTGTGAGCCACCATGTGGTTGCTGGGATCCGAACTCAGGACCTTCAGAAGAGCAGTCAGTGCTCTTACCTGCTGAGCCATCTCGCCAGCCCCGATTGTTTACGTTTTTGTTTTGTTTTGTTTTTATTTTCTTATTTTCTTTTCTTTTTCTTTTTTCTTTTGGAGGGGAACCTGGGAAAAAAAGATATTGTAAATAAAGAAAACATCTAATAAAAAAAAAAAAAGGAAGGTATCATTCAAGGGAGAACTATTAATATTGCATTGTAGGGCAGGACACTGACAGTGGGAGGTGCTAAGATCGTGAGACTCCTCTGCCCTTACATTATTTGGTCTCAACCCCTCCCCTTGAGAGTTCAAGACCCTTCAGGAGGATGGGGAAACCTGTGCTGTTTCTTTCCCTTCTTTGCCAGGATGCTTGACATCAGACCTGGACCCGCAGACTCTATCTGAATGGCTCTAGCTAAGGATTTCCCATGTTTCCACAGCACCTATGAACCCTCTCAGATATCGGTGTCTACTACTTTCAAGGGATTTCAGAATTTCTAAATCCCTTCCTTATTCAGTGTCCAAGGATTTCAGATGTGATCGCTGTTCTGTCTGTGTGACTTTAGGGTTTCCTTCTAGCATTAAGCACCACTCACTGCCTTGGTGATTCTCTGTGCTAAATTCTCCCTGTTCTAATTAGCAATGTGGTTTCTGGCTTGGCATGAAGAAATTTGAGACAAACTCTGCCCAACAAATGCAATTCACTGTTTGTATAATCTGTTGTATGAATGCCTCTTTTGTGAAATGGAAATGTTTGGTGAGCAAACAGGGAAGCGAATCACTTAGTGTCTTGTTCTGAACAATGTTGAGCAACTAAGCTAATTTACCACACATCCATAAGGCAGACAACAAGCTGCTAGTGATTTAATTAAACAATTATCTTTTGTGTCTTTAAGCATACTTCCACGCACTTGTTTTCTCTGAAAAGCATCTATATAGTTCAATTCTTTATTTAACTGTATAAATGTAAAATAAGATTATCATGAAAACTAAGGGATTTCATCCTGCTGTGTTTTACAGGTCTGTGTGCTTGTATCTCCTCCCCCCTAATAAAAGCCTTTCTTCATTTGTAGAGAATTTATAAGGAGCTAGAATACTTTATGTATCAGTACAAAAAAAGAGTTAGGCAATTCGGGGTCAACTCAAACTCACACTGGAAAATTGGTCTTTCATGGGATAGTATTCAAACCTAACAAAAAGAAGGCATTGGGATCATGATGCCAGATTCTTGCATTGCACTTAAGATAGGTTTCTTTAAGTTTTAAAATAAGATACTGCTACTAGGTAGCAAGCAGTGTCTCCTCTTAACTCATTGGATATTTTAACTTTCAGTCACACTGAAAGAGGCAGAGAATTGGAGAATTTTCCTTTTATACAGGACATAGTTCAACTGCTTTTCTCCTCCCCTAACCCCTGATAGGATATGGTTATGTAGCTCTGGCTGCCCTAGACCTCACTATGTAGACCAGGCTAGCCTTGAATTCATAGGGCTCCATCTGCCTCTGCCTCCCAAATGCTGAATAAAGGCATGTGCCACTAATCTGGCTACAAGGCATACTTTCTTAACACCTGACTTCAGGTAGTACTATGAACGTGCTTGAGGGCATGACTAAAGGGTTGAATCTGGAAGAGGAAGCATTTCTTCACATGTGTCTACAGAAACTAGAAGGCCCACTTAGTAATCAGAAACATTCCCAATGGGGATACGAAAAGTCGGTATAATATAGTACAGGGATTAATATACTAAGCAGTTGAAAGCAAGTTTGTAAATAGTTTTATTTTGTTGACAAGGTCTATTGTAATTTCTTTTTTTATACTGGTCATGTGCCATATCCTGCAGTTGGTAATCTAAACCATGAAGTGAATTAAAAGAAGGTTGTGTCCCTGTTTGGTAATAAATAACACAAAAAAAGTCTCCCAAGGAACTGGTATTGTATTAGAACACTAAGAGATTACTAACCAATAAGAAATTCTGAGCATAGAAAATCAAGTTTGGAATCACATGATTAGAAGGCACTTGGAAAGTATAGAACATATCCTGACTCCAGAGCGTCTATAAAGAGAATGACTTTATAATAAAATACTACCAAAGAGAATTTTGAAAAGGGTGAGGAAGGAAGGCCCCATATACCTGGAAGGCATGGGCAGGACTCTCTAGAAAGCTAACATTAAAATTCCTTTATTAGAACTGATCCATGTGTGTTGATAAGCTGGACATTCTACTTGGTCAATTTTCATATCTTTTCATTTCATATGAATACATTCTAGCTATGATAAATTCCATACATGTATCTTGGGATATTCTTGGCTATGGTTGTTACTAACTTCATCTTCTGCCCAAACTTAAAGGTAACAGATTTCACTTTAACAGGAACCCAAGCCTTTGTCACTAGAGCTAGCTTTCCTTCACCTGTTGCATAAATACCCCTTAAGGCTACAGGTTTTCTTTCTGTCCATTCTTAATCAACAACAGTTAACTGACTGCATAAAGAGCTTCAACACTGCATCTCACATATCTCTTCATAACATTTTATCCCTTTAGCATGGTAGCACACACCTATAATTGTACTACTCACTCAACAGTAGGACAGAAACAATCTCCAGGCTGAGCCAAGCCTAAGCTATTTGGCAAGACCCTATCTCAAAAAAAACAAAACAGCAAACAACTAGCATTTTCACATTTTACTCAAAGAGTACTTCCTCTATTATTAGCTTTCAAATATTTCCGACGACTACATAATATAAATGTACCAGCAAACTTACCATCCCTCATGTTAATCATTTAGTTGGTGATTACTGATAAATATTTTCAAATAATTTTCCATAACAAGTTTCAGTGTCTGAGGGTCAAGAGAGTGCCAGTTCACTGCACCCTTGCATATAATGGGCTATTTCATTTGCAAGCCTTTTAAGTTGACAAAGGAATGAGTTATTATTGTAAGTTGCTTAGATCTGCTTAGTGAAGTTTGTTGTTTAAAGGTTTATTCATCTACATTGATTTTATAGACCATTCACATCCTAAGACCTGATTTAACCAATATTAGTATTTGCTTTTCACAGAGGTTTCTAAGAGCACCTATGAGAAGTGCCCTGTCAAGTCTGCAGCTGTAATTCCTTAAGCTTTGTTGTTTTTGAGACAGGGCTTCACAATGTCACTCTGGATGATCAGGAATTTCACTATATATACTGGACAGACCTAAAAATCACAGAGGTCTACCTAGTTCTGCCTCCTGACTGCTAGAGTTAAAGGCATGCACCATCATGTCCAGCCCATTTCTTAAGCTTAAATGGGCAATTATCATGTATCACATGAAGTTTCAAGAAATAATACAGAGGGGCTAGAGAGATGGGTCAGGGGACCTGAGCTGGGTTCCTACTACCTACATCTAGTGACTCATAACCACCTGCAATTCCAGCTTGTGTTGATCCAATGCCTTTTTTTCTGGCCTCCATGGGCATCTGTATGCATGTAGCACACACACACACACACACACACACACACACACACACACCTTTTAAAAGAAGTAATATAGAGTATCATTTACAATCACCATTATATCTTAAGTTACTTTCCCTCAATAGCAGTATCTGACCAAACCACAGGACAGTACCACAAATGAGGGTATGCTGATATCCGTAGAGCCCAAATACAGACTTCCTATCATGGATCCACTTCTTATCACCTGCCCCTCAGAACCCTTTGCTGTGCTTGTCATTTGTATCACTTTGCCTTTTTAAAAATTCCCTGTAAGTATAGTACTGTAATATGTAAGCTTTACAAACTTTAGCATAATTTTCTGCATACTCATTCACTCAAGGTTTATGTTCCTCAACACTACAGATAGTATCTATAGGGTGCGTGTACCAGCTTCCTTAAGCACTTAAGAGTTCGATTTCCAAGGCTACATTAATATTGATTTCAGGTACTGGAAGAGAGAAGGAAAATGCAGTGACAATTTAGGAAACCATTAAGCCATTTCACTGGCATCCAATAAGCTATCTGTTTGTGACTTGAATACCAAAGAGTCAAGTAATCTAAGTGCTAAGACTAAAATCACGGTTGGCCTTGATGGTATGAACCAACACAATGAGTAGTTCAATGTTTTATGAGTAGTACTGTTTTGTTTTTTCAATGCAACTATTTCACTCACATTGAAGTGAGTTAAAGCAGTAATATCTAGTTATCAGTGAAGCATGCTATCCACAGAAATAGGCATTTATGAAACTATACCTTATATCCAATTGGGGTGGAGACAGGGTTTCATTACATAGACATGGCTGGCCAGGAACTGGCTCTGTAGATCAGGCTGGCCTCCAACTCCCAGACATCTGCTTTCTGCTTTTAAAGATACCTTGTGTCTGAAATGGGATTTTAGGGTAGCATTTTGGAAATGGATCTTTACCCCAGCCTTGCTCTTACTTTGGAGCTGTATATTTGAATTACAAATGGCTTGTTCTCCTGGAAATCCAAGATCTTTGGCTGATTTCTCCTGGTTCTCATCTTTTCCACCTGAAATTACTTTAATCTTTTGTTATGAAAAAAAAAAAAAAAAAAGATAAGGTCTCACACAACCTCCAACTTCAAGTGTATCTGGAGGTTGACCTTGAGTTTATGACTCTGCTTCCATCACTCAAGTGCTGTGACAGCAGATTTTTCACCACACTTCTACCAACCGAGCTACATGCCCAAATTGGAATTTTTCGTTTTTAATAAAAGAAAATCCAGCTAGTAGCACCACACAGTGTCTCTCCAGTACGCTGCCCCACAAACGAGAATATTTGAAGAATTAAAAAAACCAAAAGCCAAAAACCTCTTAGTGTATTCTAAGTAATGGCAATGAGTCCCTAGTCTCTACCTCTAGCTCTGGTGCAGTACTGGAGCGCACTCGCTGGGTGACTTCCGACCCGCTGCTGCACGAAGGAACCTCGTGTGCTTTAGGTACAAAGTTCGAAGGCTAAGCTTGCGCTCGAGGCTCCCTGCATGATCCCCACTGCTCGATAGCGAGTGACGAAGACGCCAGAAATGAGAGGGGGAAATTCACCGCCTAGGATCAGGGTTCAACACACACACAGCACCCGCAACCAAGAGCGGTGCCTCCTGCCAGGCTGAGACAGCCAAACCGGAAGCTGGCGGAAATGACGCACGTGCCAGCCGCCGGAAGTGGAGCCGCCAGAAGCGTGTCCAATGGGAGAACAGGAGGGGCAGGGGGCGTGGCGGCGCGGGCCTCCCGCGGCTGCCGGGGCGGTGACGGGCGCGGGCGGGTGGCAAGCAGGCCATGCGGACGGCTGGTGACCCGGGACCCCACGGCCCTTCTCTCGTCCCTCGCGCCGCGGTAGCCCGGAGCCCGCGGGCCTAGCGGCGGCCTTTGCTCCCTGCGTCGCCGTCTGCCGAGCTCCGGCCGGTGCGGATGCAGCTGCTCCGCCTGGGCTCGCGCTCGGGGCTGGAGGAGGATCGGCGGCTCCCGGCGGCATGCGATGGGGAACTGCTGCTGGACGCAATGCTTCGGGCTGCTCCGCCGAGAAGCGGGTCGGCTGCAGCGAGCGGGCGGAGGGTAAGCGGCAGCGCAGGCCCGGGATGCCCGGCTGGGGATCGGCGGTGGTAGTGGTGCTCGCCGCCCCCGTGCAGGTTCCCTGTCCCTGAGGACTTACCTCGGGAGGTACGGTCTCCTGTAAGCACCCAATACTGCCGCCTGGACACACCCTGCTTTGACTTAATGCCTAAGCGTCTGTGTCTGTGTTTGGCGTTCCTTTTGGGCCTTGACAGAACAGGTGAAAATCTGTCCCCAAGGTTGATGCCTCAGGTGCATTTTAAATAGAAGTCACTTCTGCTCCAGGCTCTGGTGAACTCTGTTAGGTAAAGAGCTGCAGGATCACAGTGCACATTGGCCATTTAAGCGATTGGCGCGGGTGTATGTGAATCTTTTCACAGTAATACTTAGAATTTTGGAAACGAATACCATGCTGATTGCTACTCTTTGTTTGTTTTTTGTTTGTTGTTGTTATTTGTTGTTTTTCTTTTGGGTTTTTCGAGACAAGGTTTCTCTGTATAGCCCTGGCTGTCCTGGAACTCTCTCTGTAGACCAGGCTGGCTTCGAACTCAAAAATCCTCCTGTCTCTGCCTCCCAAGTGCTGGAATTATGGGTGTGCGCCACCACTGCCCGGCCGATTGTTGCTCTTATGCTTGGTAATCTAACCAAAATATCACTGAGCATCACTCCTCTTATGAGAAAGTGGGATATGCTTAAGATTTTTCTGTCCAGTAGCAAAATTGTAGCTGGGCAGTGGTGGCCCACGCCTTTATACCTTATTTTCTAGAATAATGAAGGAAAAAAACTGGTGGCACAACATAGATTGATGTTGATTTTATTATTCCTAGGTATTTCCCAGGAATTTAAACCTAGAATCAAAAAAAAACTAAGCCAGCCAATCTATCTAAAGAATATATCTGTTTTGTACTTTCTTAAGCATGGTGCCAAATTTTCAGCCAATAGCTTTGTGTCAGGAAGCTCTCAGCACATACACAAACTGGAACCAAGTGGTTCGTAATTCTAATCTTTGAGTCATGGATACATTATAAAATGATTCACTGATCAAGCAGTGTGTCAAAGTAGCTAAGGTGTTACACTTTGGAGTGGATGGACTTAAAAGGTTTCTACTTGGTTTGGTATTTGGTTTTCCTGATTTCTATACTGTTACTTTCACAGGGGTGTGACAGCCGTTTTGCATTGTGATCCAAAATCATGTTATTCTAAGTATTGTGTGAGTGAACTCGTTGGTGAAGCTGTGGAAATGGGCTCATGGAAGAACTAGGCTTTACAACATCTGTGGCTTTATTATCTTTCCTTGAAAGGTGTAACAATCAAACTCTGGGAAGGAGTGTTTTGAATTCTGTGGTAGACAATGTCTTTGTATTTGACTTTGGAGTACATTACCTAGGTTATGTAAGAACCTTGGGTATTTTTTTTTAAGCAGTGACTTTACAAATGATATTTTACTTACACGTTCTTCATTAAAGTTATGGGTTCTATTGGTTGAGCATAGGCTTGGCAGCATAGGGTAGGATAGCAGGATGAGATCATGTGAGTCATGTGAACATTGTAGATATGTTGTAATGTTTGATCATGAGTCTGTACTTTTGTTTTTGGCTGCCACCTTGAGTAAGTCCTAGGGGCTGTGGATGCTGATATCTAAGACCATATGATTAGTATCAGTCCTGTTTCTTGTTATCTGTAAGCATAGGCTTCAACAGTTCCCTTACTTGAATCTTCCCATAAACTTACTGTTTAAGATCAGTCTTAACAATGCTTAGCAGCTTCCTGGAAGCATGTAGTTACTTGCACAGTAGTATTAAACTGCCTTTCAATTGAGTTGGTGTTAGCTGTTTTCCTTTAGGATATGCATCTGGACGTTAATGTGTATAAGTGGAAAAAAAATGGGTAATCACAAAAGTATGCGTTGATTTTATGTCACTGTACTTATCATGACTAGAAAGAAATAGGACATCCTGGGCTTTGCTAGGCTCATTTAGTCTGGACTCCACCAGGGGTGCGCTGTGATTTGAGGCCTGATTTCCTAGCCTTGCAGATTTCCCAGGAGTCTCTCAAAATGAGATCACTTACTCTACACTATATGATCTCAGCACTCTAATTACCAAATATACGAGAGTGTGCTCTAGTATTTCATGTGCTAGGATAACTGTTGACCACTCCAAATATCAGTATAAGTGCTAAGGTAACTTGGAGACCTTACTACCAAGAAACAAAATACTGACATCCTGATGGGTTAGCCTTCTTCATTTGGAGGGTTCCTCTTGTAGCATGTGCTGGAGAACTCCATGTGCTGGCCAGTTGTTTTCTCTGGACAGTACTAGAACTCTGTGTGCACTGCTTTGCTGGCTTATGCGTTGCTGGGGCTCAAATCTAAGGTGTCATACACTTTAAAAGGAAGCCCTCTCCAACTAAGCTACATCCCCAGCCCTACAAGTCATTTGTTCTTAGGAACCTACTTATGTTGTATTTTAATTCACACCTTTAGATTGCTGTAACATCTCCCATCCTTGCTTCAGTTGAGTTGTAGTGTTGTGATCATATTTGGGGTGCTCTATTTGGCAGGTGTCAGCCCCCTGGATCTAGCAGCAGACTTGCTTGTAGGTAATACAAGGTTCACAGTGATTTTCCTTTCCTCGGAAAATGTAACTTTAGTGCTTGTCAGTATTTGGCTACTTCTGTATGCTGGGTAGTATTCTAAGTATATAGGTTGCCTCATGTATTCTTTTGCACACTCCTATCTAGTAATAAGTGCTATTGAAGAGTTAGTTCTCTATCCAAAATACACTAAACCAATTTCTTGTTTTAAATAGGATTTTGGAGTATTTCTGTAGACAACAGTCTTAGACATGGACCCAAGTTAAAGCAGAAAACTGATTGTATCTCATATACATCTTGTTTACTTGAACATGATTTCATAGAGTTTTTGTTTTTGTTTTTTGTTTTAGTCTCCCTATGGTTTTTCACTGTTTGCTTTAGGTAGCATAAGCATCTTACTGTTTTACCCAGACTGGCCTCAAACTCTCCTGCAATTTGAGTGTCTTCCTGTCCTGTGCAGCCAAGTATGGAATTCCCACGTTGTGACCTCGCCGTTGGCTCACAACAGCTTTCAGAGCATGGGGCATTTTGGATTTTGAACTTTCAGATTAATGGTGTTCAGCTTGTACATGTGTAGTAGACCAAAAGCCAAGGCTTGAAAGTTTAACTTGCCTGAGATAACAGACGAGAGCTGAGCCTGAAGTCAGAGTCCGTCTGCAACCAGAGCCCTTATCTTTAACTGGCAGTAGCTTGCAGCTCTTTATTCTGTAGATAAACATCTGGCTACCCTTTGTGTCCGAACTGTCCTGGACCCTGTTGGTCTTTATGAATAGCTCAGCAACTGGACCTGACTCTTGACAAGCTTCGTGAGGATGTGCCGTCTATGTGACAAGCTTCCTGAGGCTGTGCACTGTCTGTGTGACAGACTTCACGAGGCTGTGCACTGTCTGTGGGATAAGCTTCCTGAGGCTGTGTACTTGGTCTCTGCAGCATCACTGTCTTCTCTGTTTTTGTTCCTTTCCTAGCCTGTTTTACTCTTTCTCACCATGAGATAGTGGGTTTTTCTGATATCTTTATTTAATTCCTTTGACATATATACTGCTTATCCCAAGGACATTTCAGCCATTCCTGTTACTTCAGCCACTATGGCTTCATGCACCTTTTTAGCCTACCGAAGAGATGCTCTTGCCTTGTTCAGTTTTAGCCTCCCTCTTTTACACATAGACTCTTTTTTGAGTTTCTGTCTTAAGTGCTGCCTTCCCTGTGCTATCTGGATGTCATAGGAGCTGGGCTTTCTAGAACTGCACTGTACCATCCTGTTTCCTTATTGAATGACTTCTGCTACTTTGTTTCCCATTTTTTGTTTGTTTGTTTTGTTTTCGAGACAGGATTTCTCTGTGCAGCCCTGGCTGTCCTGGAACTCAGTCTGTAGACCAGGCTGGCCTCGAACTCAGAAATCCACCTGCCTCTGCCTCCCAAAGTCTGGGATTAAAGACGTGTGCCACCACTGCCTGGCTTACTTTCTGTTTCCTATAGCTAGATTTCAGAGTCTTGTTTTTCTCCTATGGCAGCCTGTTGGGTTGTATAGAATTCATGTTCAGCATATAACCATTTGTATTGTGAACATTTCTGTGTTTGAATATCTGTAATTTTGCTTTTTGTTCTCAGCAAAAGCACATTAGTACAAATACATTGGAAAGAAATTTAATTAGAACATTAAAGATAGTCTAGTTTCAATACAACACATTCATAAAATCTTCATATTATAACATTTTGATAAATATTATCCTTTATTTGAAGATAGTATTGGCCCTGTGGTGCCAGCCTTAGCTTACTTATTAACCACTCTTTTAGCATCCTGTATGCCAGCTGAACTATGTTATCCCTATTGAGGAACAGTATTGTCTCACCGTTTGCTCTGTGTGTAATGTTTTGCCATAATAGGTGTTCCTAAGATACAGGAATATATGGTGTCAATAGTAAGGATGGTTTTTTTTTTTTTTTTTTTTTTTTTTTTTTTTTTTGGTTTTTCGAGACAGGCTGTATAGCCCTGGCTGTCCTGGAACTCACTCTGTAGACCAGGCTGGCCTTGAACTCAGAAATCCGCCTGCCTTTGCCTCTCAAGTGCTGGGATTAAAGACGTGCGCCACTACTGCCCGGCAGGATTTTTTTTTTTATTAGTATGCATGTTTACTGGCTTTGAAAAACACAGATGAAAGATACTTCTGAAATTTCACAAGTTACTTTTCACAGTAGTGGATATTTAAATGGATACAAAAAATCCTGTCCTGTGTTACAGCTTAGAGCCTCCAAGGACTTTTTTCTTTCTGATCTTTTATTTTTCTCATTTATATATGTATATAAATGAATGGATGTTCCCCAGCCCCCCCCCCCCCCCCCCCCCAGTGTACTTTCAGGTAATGCTGTGAAACACATGGGCTTCTCTACTCCCTGTGTCCTCTTGAGTTTAGTCCTCTCCTGCTGAGTTCTGAAATCATCCAACACTTATTATGTAACTTTAAGTCTGTCAGTGCTACCTTTACCTTTTCTTCTCATAGCCTGCCCTTCCGTCCGTCCGTCCTTCCTTCCTTCCTTCCTTCCTTCCTTCCTCTGTTTTCAGAGGAAATGATTACTTCCTAATCATTTTTACTTTTGTTTCCTACCTTCTTCATAGAAAGTCAGTCTGTAGTCACCGTAGCTGTGAGCAGGAGGGTCATTGTCTTTCCCTGCAAATCCACGTTCTCAGACCCTCTCAGTGTTACTTCTGTCTTTACCACCTCCACATCTGTGCTGGTTAGGTTTTTTGTCAACACCATACCTGAGAAGAGAGACACTTTGTTGAGGAATTTGGCCTTTAGAGTCCTCACTTTAGTGCTAACCCTAGGATAAAGGCCAAACTATGAGCTAGGAGGTGGTGGCGCTCGCCTTTAATCCTAGCACTTGGGAGGCAGAGGCAGGTGGATTTCTGAGTTCGAGGCCAGCCTGGTCTACAGAGTGAGTTCCAGGACAGCCAGGGCTACACAGAGAAACCCTGTCTTGAAAAACCAAAAAAAAAAAAAAAGCCCAAACTATGTATCCTTCTAGATATGTGTATCTTTCCAGATTCTTCATTATGTATTTCTTCCTGTTTTTTTCTTGTCTTGTCTCTGCTATGTTCTTCCCTGAGTCTATTACTTCCATATTTCTTCCCCATCTTCACTTGAATAACACCTACTCACTCATCTTTTCCGCTGGCAATTCAAGAATTACTTTTCACAGTTTTCCTGAAGCATACATCACCAGCCCTCTAGAAATAAGAGCTCACCATTGAACAGTCTGCTCTCCTGAGCTTCACTTCCCTACTTAGCTTCCGAGTGCACTCCTTGGTCCCTGTCGGTGCTGATTCGGGCTTTTGTTGAGTACCTAGTTAATTAAGTTCCTAGGACGTAGAGATGCAAGTATTTGTTGATTCCGTGACTAAGTAGAGTTTCTTAAGGCTGTTAAGTCTTAACACTGTTTCCCAGGCCTGGCTTTCGGTCTCTGATATTTCTGAACTACCCTTCCCCATATTTGGGGATGGGCTGATTCTTCCTCTCCAGAGTGATTAAAACACAACCTTGCTTGTCATTTACATTTGAATCTACCCCATTTAACTGTAAGACTAATTTTTATTGACTTCCATGTTCTAAATATTAATAGGATGCTTTGCCCATTGTTAAGTAACTTAGGGATTGAAGAAAAAGAGAAGACTTAGTTCACGTAAGAAAAGAGGTCAGTCACATGTTTCACTCTCCAGTGGGAGATGAGTGATGTCAGGTGCTACACACAGTGTGAAAGGTGACAGGGAGGGCCAAGCCTGAGCTCCTCCCTCTTTGTTACTGGTTTCCTCTAGAGCAGGCTTTTCTCAAAAGGCATGGGCTCTGTTTGTTTGTTTGCTTGTTTAGCCTGACTTTTCTGTCTTGCCTTGACAGGGGAAGATATGTCTCCACTGTTCTCGCAAGCCATAAAATAATTTTCCAAATACCCAATCTAAAGCTCATCATTCAGAAGGCACTGTTCATAGTAGCTAGTTTTACTTTATGATTACCAGTTCTCTGTGGGCCTGCATAGATAACTAACCAGAAGAAAAACAGCATTTACTGTCCAATAGCTGCAGTGATAGGAAATGACATGTGTGAAGAGGGACTGGCTCCAGTGGAAACGAAGTGCCACAGTCTGCTGCTGTGTGCACTTGTAACCCAGAAAAGCCAGTGGTGTGAGTTCCAGTACCTGGGCACAAGATAGCCAGGGTGACAGCTCAAGCAGTGAGGCAGAGCTCTGGACCTGTTCCCATAGGCATGACATATTGTGTTGACATCATCTTATCCCTTCAGATTCAGGTGGAAAACCCTTCACTGAAGTGTTTGATGTCAGGTGGAAAACTGCCCTGTTGTCCTCTTTGTGATAGCTTTTGCCAGGAATCTGATTTGTAGGCTGACCTGTGACGGTGGGAGGATGTCTTGGGAAGCCTTTAATTTTTTGTAGACTTTGGGATCATTTACCTTGGTTGCTCATCATTTATTTATAGTATCCAAGAAAATATGATATAAAAACACCAGGTATGATATAAAAACCATGTCAAAAAAGAACAATACCAATATAGTTTTGAGTTTCATAGGTTTTTTTTTTTTACTCACTATGCAATATAACAGAAAAGCATTAAAAACTACATTTTCAGCCCACTGTCAACAAGATTTAAATTTACTTTAGTATCTATCTTGATAACAAGGCAGTAATTTTGCAGGCATCTCCATTCTTACTCTAAATTCTTTGTTAATGTTCCATGCACCAATCACAGCTTCTTCTCTGCTTCTCCGCTACTCTGTACCTGTTGAGCCACATTCACATTTTTAGTAGTATAGTAAACATGCAGGAATTGTCATGAAACAGCCCTTGAGGACACAGGGACTGTGTCATCCAGGGTGACTGAGCTTTGGAGTGTTCCAGGCTAAGGAGGGAAATACACTTACATTTGCACTCGAAAGAAACTGTTTCCACACCTTGTGCTTTTCCCTTTTCCCTACAGCATCTGCCTGAGTTAGTCAAAGTTAAATGTACACGTGATGCCACCCTAATTTTCTTCACAGCTCACCTCTGACCTGCTGTGTTTCCTGAGGCCTCCACTAGCTTCTCACATTCCTGTTTTTTACCCTTGCATCTTTGGCTCGCCTTGTTTACTTTGTGTGGTACCCACTGTTGCACACTGTGGCACCATTCAGTTCTGACCATGCTTCCTGGCATCCCATTGTCTAATCCTTCTCCTAGATCAGATTCTTTTTTATCTGCTAAGTATTTGTTTATCTGCTTCTCTCAGCACAGCACCCTAATCCAAGCTATCATGGCTTTATCCTAGCCTCAAGTTGATTACATGCATTATTCATGCATTCACTCTGCACCTTCCCCTCGAAGCTCTCTCAGACTCTTGTGGTTCCTGGCACTTGAAGCAAGCTTTTTATGGTGGTGTACCCAGCTAGATTTGAGGGAAGAATTGTATTTGTGTTCCTCAGTAATTACTTTAAATACAGTAACTATTAGTCATACACATTTGTTTTTTCTCTCAGTGATTTTGAAACAAAACTCTTGTTTTCATACTTGATTATCTACTCATTCTGCTTCCTGTGTAGCATTAAACTGTGTTAATATACTGTAATTTATCTATTACTTTATTGGTGGACATTTCTGTTACTTCAAGGGTGGTTGTGCCCTTTCTTTCTTCCTTCCTTCCTTTCTTTCTTTCTTTCTTTCTTTCTTTCTTTCTTTCTTTCTTTCTTTCTTTTTTTCTATCTTTCTTTCTGTTACCATTAATAGGCATTCTAATAATACCCCTTTCTACACCTGTACAAGAGATTCCTGGGAATGCAATTGCCAGTTCATAGCTTTTGCACATCTTCATCAGTACTAAAGTATATTAAAGCTTTCCAAGTTTATGCCAGTTTATACTTTTATTGATAAGGGATTTTCGTTGCTCCACTTCTGAGTACCGGCAAGGTGCTTTTTTCCAACTTATTAATGTGAATTGTATTTGTACGAGACCTTCATTATAACCCTATGTGCCTGTAGCAAATACAATGTGTATATGTATTTTTTAATTCCCTCAGTGATAGCAATGGAAATATAAGAAACTAGGAATGAGTAACAGATATTAAAAGCTGCAGTGGCTCTTTTTAAACCTCGGATGAATAGAGAACACTACTGCGGTCATGGGAGGGCTCTGCCCCGATGTTCACACCAATGACCACAAGTAAGGTACAGTAAAAATGAAGTCAGTATCAGAGTTCAACTTGACAGGGTAATTCCGTACCTTGTCAAGAAGGTAATGACTGTGTCTTAGACCATAACAGACACTACTAATAAAACTGATGTGTAGGCACAAAGCTAGACGGCAGGAGGTGGATAGAGCACAGTTACCATCCTTAGCAAGGTTACTGCCTCCTGCCGAGCTGGAGAAATGACTGCTTCACCGAATCGAATCAGTAGGAGGACTGAGAAGGCATTTGTTATTTTCTGTATTTTGTCCAGTTAAGAGACAACTCCCTCCTCCAGCTCCTTCCCCTCTTTATTTCTTTTTCTTTTCTTTTTTCTTTTTTTTAAAGATTTATTTATTATCTATGTACACTGCAACTGTCTTCAGACACACCTGAAGAGGGCGTCAGATCTCATTACAGATGGTTGTGAGCCACCATGTATTTGCTGGGACTTGAACTCAGGACTTTGGAAGAGCAGTCAGTGCTCTTTACGCCGAGCCTCTCTCGAACCCCGCCCCCCTTCTTTTTTTTTTTTTTTCCCTAGTTCAACTACCCAAGGTAGGCAGCAGTGTCCGGTCAGGAGTAAGAATTTAATTGTTCTGTTGATTTTTGCTGTGGGTGGGACCTGGGTGCCTCCTGACACGGTTGCCATCTTCTCTTGTTGTTTGCTAAAAAGTCTTACCTTCAAGAACTTGGACATCTCTGAACTTGGGAGATGTCTAATGCTTCAGGTGTATTATCATCATAAATGAAATTAATTCGAAGTTGAGAAGCTTGGTCCTTACCTACTTTCTTAACTGTGTGTGTCTTTTCTTTCTTTTAATCCTACTGTTTGAAATCTATATCAAAGAAACACCATCTTCTCCAAAAGAATTGAGTATCTGTTCTCACATTCTACAAATACAGAGGCGGAGAACAGATTTTCCATTCTGGCTTGCACTTTTTTTTCTTAAATAGACTCAGGGACTTTTGTACAGTCTGACCCACTAATGTGCTAACAATAGTATTTCTAACCAGTAGGATGGCTGCTTGTAGATAGTAGTATGATTCAGATTATTAGACCAGGCTCTCTTTGAATGTCGTCAGCTGTTTACTACCAGTGTCTGGTGAAAATGGTATGAGAACTGTAGTCTTATGTACAAAAGCACTTATGGGAATGGCATTACATATAAAATGAGCATGTTTAGCCTCAAAGCTGTACATTTAGTACTGGACGTGTGGCAGTGTTTTCAGCTGTAGAACTGATGAATTAAACATAGAGGACAAATCGAAGACGATCTGAACGTTTGTCACATCTACTCATGCAAATATGCTGAAGAGCTTAGTTCCTGGAGGAGATATTTCAGTTACTTTTGTACTGTCTTTAGAATCCAGTTCACTTTGATGTTTCATAGCTCTCCAAATTCAGACTGGGTACATTTCAAGAGCTTGGTAGAAGTCATCGCCAGTGGCTGCCATACTGGGCAGCAGAGGTCTCTCTCTCTAGGGTAACAGTAGCCATAGGAGTATTGAGGAAAGGAAATTTCTCTGAGACACGTGTGAGAATTAGCTCAGTTCAGGGCCTATTCTGTGTACTTGGCAAATATGAGTCTGTTCTTTACTGTGTTAACACCTCACTCCCTCTTGGTCTTGACTCATGTCACACATAGCTAGAAATCAAGTCAGTGAAATACTGATTTCTTTTTTTCCTTAACTTTAAGCAAGCAATCCTAGTGCCTTTGTGAGACACAGGACTCAGAAGGCCTGAGTAAAGCAAGCCTTAGTGTCTTTTGCTTGTGATTAGTTTGTTTGATTTATTTAAATATGGCAATTTGTTTTAGGCAACTTGTACATGGTTTCTCCATGCCCCAGGCTTTCACCTTTGGCTGTGTTTATTCAGATATAGAACATTAAGTTCTAAATCCATAATTTAAGATGAAAAGTCAGCTGCTTGGAGAGTGTATAGTAATTGTCTTTTGGTAAGGCTGTCCATCCTTTTGCTTTGAAATGACTCATGAGGTAGAAGGTGTTTGGTGTAGATTTGGAACAAGGAACAGTATGCCAGTGTAACTGATCTGCTAGGGATAGTTTGGTTTTAGTCTATTTCTAATTTACCAAAATTTAACTCATCTCCTTCTGTCCCTCCACCCCAAGAGCAGTTCCATTCTCCTATAGGAATTAGATACAAACTCTTTTAAAACTTTAAGAATATATGTATTATATATATTCACTCTGTTCCAGAGTGAGGGGAGGGGTTATCAGTCATCTGGGCTCCTAACCCATCCATCATTAAAGCACTACATTAACCTTTTACCAGGGTTATCAACATTCATATACATGTTCAGGTTGTAGCAGGAAGTTTAAGTATGGGAGGGGGAAATGCTGACATCATGGTCTTTGTGTATGACCAACATTCCATAGGGGTAGAAAATAGGTCATTTCTTGAGTTTGAAGCAAGAAAGAAAAGAAAAAATGCTTCCTGTAGTCTAGAATCGAGAACAAGCAGTTGTTCCTAAGCAGTACTTTGAGACAAAGTCTGGATGCCCTTGTAGGCTGGCTGCGTCTCTTTGACAGCTCTTCTCATCTTGCCCTTTCTTTCTTTTCTTTTTTTTTTTTAAACTGAATAGCAAATAGTTTATTGTGAAGTTCATGGTTTCAACTGTAGTAATAAATTCACTTGAATAGGAGACAATTAAAAGGAAATACATATTAATCATCAGAAAATCTGTGAACATTTGGGCTGTCACACAGAAATCCAAAGTCACTGAAAGGCCAAATCTTAAGGAAAGATCTTATTAGTCTATATGGTACCGGTCCATAATACATAACTGTGGCTATTAAATATATCAGAGGACTAGTGGTGAGGATTTTGTCTCCTTCCAAACCAATTACTCTTTTACAGATATTTGGTTTTGGATCACTCGGACTTTTTGCAATTACAATGTCACCTCTTTGGATGCCATAAAAATGTTGGCTAAAATTTTCTGCAAAGACAGTATCTGAATTCCGAATTGTGGGTTCCATTGACGGTCCAGAACACATTACAACACCATCAATGTATTTAGAAGTATAATGAGCTGTACAGCCATACTGAATGTTATAGCCAGCAAGTCGAAAGTCTTTCCCAGAACACCACGAAGCATACTTTGATAGGTCTGTTCTACAATTTGTTCAACTTTACTGTAGGTTTCCAGGAAAACTCAGATCTGAAGGCGGTCTCAAAGTGTGTGTAAGTCATCCATCGTTTCCAATTCCTGTGGGCCCAAACACCAACAGAAGTTCCTCACCCAGGACTCAGAGGGACCCCTCCTCTTGCCCTTTCATCTCCAGCTCTCGAGCACTCCCACAGGGGATTGTAGACTGATGTTTATGTTAGTGTTGCGGAGTTAGCATTAAGTAGATGCTGGATGTTGATGTCCAGGCTACACAGCTGTTCCGATTCTGACCTTCCTCATCTCTGACAGTTCCAGAGTGACTGCTGTCCTCTTAAGTATGCCTGGCTCTGTTAGCACATGCTGCAGCCTTGTCTTCCAAGGATTTGGCAGCTCTGTCTGTTACCACTGTGATCCCAGCCACTGCTGTTCTCCTTCGTGTTGCTACAGTGCTTGCTAGTTGGGCTCTTAGAGCAGCAAATCATCTCTAAAATCCCCTAGGGAAGTTCGTAGTAGAGCTGAAGGCTTCTAAAAACATCTGTAAAGAGTTTGAAATTTGATGGACTTAAATACTCTAGTGAAGCAATGAAGCTGAGCAGCGATTGCTAATGACTGCTAATCACCATGGTGAAAGGTTAATGTGGTGCTTTAACCTTTAACCAGGGATGGGTTAGGAGCCTGGGTGATTGACAAAAGCTTCACACCTTACTCTGGAATAGAATTGTGGGATAAAAAATAAAAATTCAGGACAGCTTCTAGTGTGGCAGCCAGCAAGGATCTGGACCAGCTCTCTGGCCCTTAAACCCTCAGAGCTGGCTCAGCAGCACCTTCACCACCAGGACTAGCTCTCCCAAGTGCTGCAACTGATGAGGGTCAGGCCCAGCTTAGATCCAGGGCTTTGAGTTGGCCCAACCCAACAGCTAGCCCATCTACGAACTGCTGGAGCATGTGAAGGGGCTGTTTCTGCAGGATCTCCGTGACACAGGCAACATCAGGATATTTGAAAGGAGTACCAGCAGGAATCTAGTATTGATAGTGTAGCAGAATCCAGAGACCTCAAACCAGACCAATAACTCATTGCAATGAGCATTTGCAAGTAAAGATGTGTGAACAAAGGGTATACTCCGGGACACACTACAGCTGCATAATTGTTCCATTTCTAACCACAATGTTTTGGTTTTTTATTTATATTTATATTTATTTTTTATTTCTTCTTGGGGGTAGATTGCAAGGGTGGAGGTTGGATACAAAGGGTCCAGGAGATGAGTGGGGGTGGGGTAAATGATGTGAAAGTCACAAAGAATCAATACAAAGGTTTTTAAAAAGTCAGGATAGCTTTTTATAGGAAATACTAAAAATATATGTCCCAAATTTGTTAGATTTTTAGCAGTCAGTAGTATGAAAGACTTGAATCTTGGTGTCCTTCCTTTGCTTAAGTGATGGGGTTTACTAAAGGGCACTACTGTGAACTGACACACTGCCTGTGCACTAAGGAGACATCCTTGAAATGGTCCGTAAAAACATTGGCCTTTCTAACCGTGCTCCATTTGGAAAACTTGGAGAACAGCTGTAGTTTTTACATGGGTCATTGTTGGCAAAATATCATACAAATTTAATACCGTACATGTCTGTGGAGGGTCTAGGAGGCGCCAGCAGTGTTTAAATAAATAAAGACATCCATAATTCATTTTAAAATATATATACTCTGATATCTACTTGTTTTTTAGAAAAACCCCATAGTAAAGCTTCTCTTAAAAAAAAAAGGTGTCTAAGTTTGCCAAATTGCATATTTACTTTAACCAATCAATATGCTCTTATTACTATAGGAGTCAATAAATATTCTTTGTGAATGAGATTTACTTTTTTAAGTGAAGCCCTACAGATCTCAGGAAGATATTATCTATGTTTGGTTTCCAGAGAACTCTGAACAAATCAAATGAAGTCTAGGGGTGTATAGTTTGTCCAGTCAGAGTCAGACAAGAATATGACTGTTCTCACTGTGACCAGTTGTGGCTAGAGAGGCCAGAGACGTTTGGCTTGTAAGTAATTTAACCAAATTTAATGTAGTGCACTGGTGACCTCCCTGGTTTTCACTGTTTGGGATGTTCTATAGTATCTTATTATTCCTCTCATTATTTACTTACACCACTCAGCAGGCCTAAACAAGAATTTAATCAGAGACAAATTGTTCAAGCAAGGGGTAATGGTTATATTTAGAGAAACAATTGAATACCAGAAGCAGGAGTCCTACTGTCAGAACACAGTCCTAGAATATTCAGCTCATTTCTGGAGTAGACACCTTGTGTGGCTAGAGGGTAAAAGATACTGTATTTATATTGGAATATTTCATTAGCTTGTTAAAAAGACAATACAAAATTCTCTACTTTTTACCAATAACCTGGGGGAAGTCACAAAACAATATATTTTATTGGTGTATTTGATCAAACGCCCCACCATTTCTAGATTAAAGCAGGAGAAGGGCTGACTTTGGCTCACTTTAACTCATGGCTAGGAAACATATGCCATCACATCATGGCAGCCTAACTCTGCTGCTCTTTTTTCTTCCCTTTATTTTGTTCAGGATGCTGGTACCTGGGATGGTTCCTTTACACTGTCTGACCCAATCTAGAATCCCCTGGGAAGGGAGTCCCAAAAAGTTGTCTAGATTAGGCTAGTCTGTGAGTGTGCTTGTGAGAGGTGGTATTAATCGTGTAAGATGGAAAGACCTGCACTGACTGTGGGCACCTGCATTTCATGACTGGGCCCTGGGAAGGAAGAGAGGGAGAAAGTACTAATGTGCACCAGTGAACTCATTGCTGTCTGCTTTCACGGTGTGTGTGCAATGACTAACTGCTTCAAGTTCCTGCCACCCTGACTCCTCCACAGCGATGGACTGTAGCCTGAAACACCAAGCACACACTTTTCTCCTTTAAGTGGCTTTTGTATGGCTGTTTTATCACAGCAACAGGAAATGAAGCTAAAAAAGGTTTCCTTCCATTAACTCTTTAGGGAAATGCTGTTACAGATCTCAGGAGCTTCTAAACCCAGTCAGTTGACAGTGAAGAGCAACTGTCACATCTGTCAGCTAAAAAACTGTCACAGGAAAAAAAATCAACTATAATTTCTTTGCTGTTTTTATTTGTTAGTTGCAATAATGCGTCATTTTCTTACTGACCCTTTAAGCCCCCACCATACAAATGTACAAAACATCAGACCTGGCCTGACTCCAGAGACCTCGTCACTCAGAGGCCTTTTCTGTCTAGTACACCTGACAAATCAGGAACTGTAAGAATGAAGCGGTTCTTATGCGGGGCTCTTCCCTTTATTCATTTTGGCACCTGTAGTGGAAACTGCACCTGAGTGAGAGTCTTAAAGATGCCTAGTACTCTCAGTAGCAACAGGATCTGAATTGGCCATGTCTGAGGTGAACATGGCATTGCAGTAGAGCGTACATTGTTGGTGCAGACATGGTAAGGAAGGAGCTCATCCAACTCCATCTAAGTTTCAGAGAGAGGTACAGAAATGAATGACCAAAAGAAAAAGAAAAGTTCGCCCCACTCCACTCCACCCCTTAGAAAAGTTACAGTGGGCATCTCTGGGCTCTTTCCTTCTTTCATTTGTGAAGGCATAAGAAAAGAACATAAAGCCCTCTATAAAATACATGGCCCATTATCTAGAGGCCTGGTGATGTAGCCAAAGCTGGATTTAGACTCACAGCAACCCTCCTGTCTCAGCATTTTAGGCAATGGTGTTACAAGCTGGAGCTGCTGAGCTGCTCTTCACACATTGGCCTGCATTATCTTTTCAGAGTTGTGATGTTTTATGTATGTTTAAAACCTAAGGGGCATAGTTATTGTATATTATTTAGTATGGCCTTTTGTGTGCTTTTAAAGGGATTTCTGGTTTTTTGACTGTTAGTTATAAATAATAATGGATTTCATTGATATTTTCATACAGTGCATGTGATTTGATTATATTTACCTCCATTTTAACAAGATACAATAAAATGATACAATAAAAGAACTAAAAATTAAACTCACTGTATTTTGTTCTATGTAATGTTTGTGTAAATTAACTTGTTATTACAGTCTAAATAAACATTAGTGCCAATAAAAAGATTGGTTACGGGCTGGTGAGATGGCTCAGTGGGTAAGAGCACTGACTGCTCTCCCAAAGGTCCTGAGTTCAAATACCAGCAACCACATGGTGGCTCACAACCATCCGTAATGAGATCTGATGCCCTCTTCTGGTGTGTCTATATAATAATAAATAAATTAAAAAAAAAAAAAGATTGGTTAGTTACCTAATCTGAAGATGAATTTTAACTATTTATATATATATAGTCTTAGGTAAATTTGGTTTGATTTTAGAAATACAAGGTGCTCTATATTAGAGAATTCACAGTTGTATGTTGTAGGAATATGTTTATGCCATAATTTTAATTCAATTTTAGACTTAGTTGTGATTTTTTTAACATCTTATGTTTTTCTTCCTAGATCAAAGTATTTTAGAACATGCCCAAGAGGAGAACACTTGACCATAGAGGTGAGTCCTTGAGCATTGGTTGGGATCCAAAATACCCAGGGTTCTTTTTCTTTCTTCTTTATGATTTATTTTATGCACATCAGAGTTTTGCCTATATTATGCACTGTGCACTGTGTGTATGCAGTGCCCACAGAGGCCAGGAAAGGGCGACAGATTCCTAGCAGGTTACAGACTTTTGAGAGCCACCATATAGGTGCTGGGAACCAAACCCGGGTCCTCTACAAGAGTCGCAAGTGTTCTGAGCTGCAGAGTTATCCTTCCAGCTCCTCGTTTTTATTTATTTTTTTAAGACAATGGAGAAGGATTTAGACCTACATTTAGTATGGACTAAATATGAAAAAATAACTATGTATTTGAATATTATTGATTGCTTTTGGAGGCATGCCTCATGAATGGTAGGTTAGACTCTGACTGACATCCTCATCCCTCTTATTTGACGTTTCGTTTTAAGACAGTGTCTCACTAGGTCATATAGGCTGGCCTTGAACTCACTCTGTCACCGGGGCTGGTCTTAAGCTTTGTATCATCCTTCCTCCACTTTCAGAGTAGCTGAGGTTACAGGTCTGAACCATTAGGCATGCCTCAGTATTGTAGATTCTGATAGACAGAAGCATAATTTTATATACACACACACACACACACACACACACACACACACACACACACGCTTGGATTGGCCATTTTGCTGACTAAAATATATCAAGTATGCTAATTATAAAAGGCACTCAACTTCTTAGGTCCCTTATAAATATAAAGTTATATTATTTTGTTTGTTTTGTTTGTTTGTTTGTTTTGAGACAAGGTTTCTCTGTGTAGCCCTGGCTATCCTAGAACTCACTCTGTAGACCAGGCTGGCCTCGAATTCAGAAATCTGCCTGCCTCTGCCTCCCAAGTGCTGGGATTAAAGGCATGCGCCACCACCACCCGGCTAAATTGTATTATTTTTAAGGCTAAAAAAGAGTGATATTCCTTGTGAAATGTGTCTACTAGGCAAACATCCCTCCTAATAGTTGGTTGTCTTCTTGTCCTTTCAGTTTGAGAATCTTGTGGAGAGTGATGAGGTAAGTCAGAATCTGACTCCTCGGTTTTTGTTCTTATTGCTTGTTGTATTAGTTGGACCACTTTTTGTCTTGCTTTTCACTTCTCATCCATTCTGCAACAAAAAGACCTAAAATCAAGGCATACACATCATCCAGGAGGACAGTTCAGAGACCTGTGCAGCCGTTGTTTTCCTAGGGAAGCAGCACCGGCCTCTGTGGAACCTTCTTCCTTCTCTTGCCTGCAGTCGCCTCCATCTCCTTCTCCAACACAAACGAGACTTCTCAGCTGCACACTTCACCCCAGCAGCACCTTCCTCAGAACAGCCCGAGGAGGCTTCCTGTCTCCCTAAGGTGCTTTCAGTGGCAGCCCTTACTTGGCCGACCAGCCTCTCTGCTCTGCCCTGCTTGCAATAGTCAATTTACACACCATCCTGTTCTGTAACGCTACTTCCGACATGAATGTGGGCCATTTAGAATTTGATTCCTACTGCCAACTTAGTGATATATTCTAGCTGACAGACGTGTGTAGTTTAAATGTATGAGGAACATTCAGCCAGGCAGTGGTGACGCACGCCTTTAATCCCAGTACTTAGGAGGCAGAGGCAGGCGGATTTCTGAGTTTGAGGCCAGCCTGGTTTACAGAGTTCCAGGACAGCCAGGACTACACAGAGAAACCCTGTCTTGAAAAAAAACAAAAAAAGAAAAAAAAGAAATATTCATAAGCCCAAATTAGTCTTAAAATAATTATAGCTTGCTTTAGAGAAAACAGGGCAACAACTACTGAATATTATTATTTTATAAAAGAAAGTGAAGCAGTTAATTTCTTTTTCTTCTTTTTAGTTTTATTCACTGTTTATTCACTGTTATTTGTTGAACATCTGCCATGTGTGCGGTGCTCTCAAAGAGCAGAGGAAGGCAGTAGGTCAGATCCTCTGTGACTGGAATCACAGGCAGTTGTGAACTACATGGTGTGGCTTCTGGGAACTAAACTTTGCAGTGGCAGCACTGGTCATAAGCACTGAACTATTTCACCAGCCCCAATTCATATTGTAATTATAATGTTTCAGATTCCCCATGAATGCTGTGAGTGATCCTTCCTCCTAGTGAAACTAAGATCAATCCCTGAGATCTCTGGATGCAGCATCTTCATCGCCTGATAATTCATATGCTTATTTCATAGTTTTCTATAGAAAACTGTCCTTAGCATAGACTGCTGACTTGCTGACTTTGAGCTCACTGTCAACATGCTTTATTGAAACTCCTCATCTTCTCTGTACAAGACACTTCACACCTTCCTGTGGTTAGGAACACCAGAAAGCAGCTACACGCCATATTTGGGGTCTTTGTTTTATTTTGAGGCAGAATCTCCATGGCTCAGGAATAATTTTAAACAATGAAACCACAAAGCGCAAGCAACAATGGCAAAGGCTGCTCTTTGGTGTGAGAAGTGTGACAGAGGGCACAGTGATACTGCTGTGCCTTAGCTAGGAGCATACACCCTTGGCCAACTCTTCAGATACTTGCTATGCTGTGTGCTTTCAAGTGGGTAGAAGATCTAAAAGTATTCATTTCCACGTGCGGGTTACAAAAACCCTTCAACAGGTATTCATTTTAAACCTTTGAAATCTGAATAACGGAGATCAGCCACAAATGTGGAAGACACAGTGAGTGTGTTGTCTGGCATAGCCTCACTGTGAGAGTTCATTTGCTACATAATACATGTCTATTAAAAAAAATTAAGAAATAGCCAACAAATGTTTGTTCTACAATGGAGTTTTGCCTTTGAAAAACAGTAAAGTTTTTTTGTTTGTCTCAAATTCTTTTGATGAGATTTGTTTACTGTGACAAATAGGTAAGTAAAAAGTAATTTTGATTAAATGAAAATTGCTTTGGCTTGCCTTAAATAGTGAGTTCACCTAGTGAAAATTCTTTTACTTGTTTAATTTTTGTGCAGGGGGAGAGCCCAGGAAGCAGCCATAGGTAAGGTTTATCAAAATAACAAAATGTGTTAAAAGTGTTGTGTGACAAAACTTCCTGGGGAGATGCAACCCACACATCTACTCACTCCTGTGACAGACCAAAGTGTGGCTGCCACCACAATCGATGAGTTTTGTTGGGGATACTTACAGGATTATGGTTAAGGTTTACATATAGGAGCAGAAATGTCTCAAAGACAGCCGCAACAGCAAAGCCACCCAGGTGTAGGTGGCAGCTCACAAAGCTGGGGCCCTGGAGCTGTACAGCCCTCAGGTAGCTCCGAGGGTTGGAGCATGCCCTGTTCAGGTGCCTCAGCTGGTCGACATCTCCTGTAGGCAGCTGACCTGATCTCTTTGCAGTAAGAGAAGGACTGTCAATTTTTTCTACTCTGGCAGGGAGGGGCCCTGGTGAATATGGTCGGTTTCAGGGACTTCCTGAAGCCATTTTAAGTTGTTTACCTTCTTGATTAAGGAGCTTCTCTGCGGTATGATAGATCAGATCCCAGAGAGTCTTATCATAGTCTTCAAGACACTGAACAGTTTGTTTCAGAAACAACATTTTCTCTTTACATAAAAGTAAGACAAATAATATATTTCCCAACAGTATTTTGAATAGTAAAAAAATGATGAATATTAATTTCTCAGATTTTTTTTCTTTTGGACCTAGGTTGTAAATCATTTTTCCTTAAATCTTTTTTTTTTTTTTTTTTTTTTTTTTTTTTGTTGTTGGTTTTTTGAGACAGGGTTTCTCTGTGTAGCCCTGGCTGTCCTGGAACTCACTCTGTAGACCAGGCTGGCCTCGAATTCAGAAATCCGCCTGCCTCTGCCTCCCAAGTGCTGGGATTAAAGGCGTGCGCCACCACTGCTGTCAATCATTTTTCTTAAAGCCACTTAATATTGATAACTGTTTTCTTTTTATATTTATTTTTACCCCCTTTTTCTTTTTGACATTCTTCAAATTAAAAAAAAAACTTTTACAACTTCAGCAGTATCTAGAACATTGGTAATATAATTTATTTATATAACCTTTTTATCTGCTATTAAAATTGCATAGACTGTTTTAAAAGGAAGCATCTTACCTTGACCTCAAAAGAAAGCTCCTGGGCTGAAGAGATGGCTCAGAACTTAAGAGTACTGACCACTATTCCAGAGGATCCAGATTTGATTTTCAGCAGCCACATGGTGTTTACAATCATCCGTAACTCCAGTTCCAGGGAATCTAATACTGTCTTCTGGCCTCCCTAGGCACTAGGTATGCAAGTGGTGCACAGACATACATGGAGGCAGAATACCCAAACACAGGAAATTTAAAAAAATAAGTTCCTAGTGACAGTGGAATTGTTTCCTATTTTTTGATATTTTGCTCTTGCATTTTTTAGCTTAGCAAACTTTTATTGGGCAGTCATCCATGTGCAGGCACTATGTTAGATATTGGGATTGAGGATCAAGTATAAACTTGGTGTGTGATATTGTAGATCTGTAATGTCAGCACTGGACCTGCAGAGTCAAGTGAAGTAGGCGTGTGGTAGACACTCCAGAGGACTGGCTGAGAATATGGCTCAGTGGTCGAATGTTTGCCTTGCCTAACGTGTGCAAAGCCCCTAGTCTCAAGTGCTCTCTCTCCCCCCATCCCCCATCTCCCGCCTCTTTCCTTCTTTGTGTGTGTGTGTGTGTGTGTGTGTGTGTGTGTGTGTGTGTATCAGATCAGCCTGGCCTCAAGAGTTCCTTTGTAGTTTAGCCTGGTCTTGAGCTTTTGATCTTTCTGAATGTTGGCATTGTTAGCCTCTATCACCATGCCAGATGTAACTAGCTCAGTGGTAGGGCACTTAATCTAGCATGCACCAAATCCCAAGATCAATCCCACCACTCAGAGCGGGTTGGGTCATGTACCTGGATTGGGGGATTGTAGAGTAGGGTTCTTGGAGCATGGGGAAGACCCATGTGAATTAAATAGGCACATAGTAAAAAGACTTTGAGAATGGTTGAAAAGTGATAGAGACAAAGAACCAGAGAAATTAGGAAGGCAAAAGAGAAAGGAGAAGGTCAGGCTAGAGGGGATGCTTAGCCTGCTCATGAAACTGAGGTAAGAAGGACCCAAGTTGTTTGCTGTGTTTAGCAGCGTAGATGCTGCTGTCACCAGTTATTGGAGTGATGGCTCCTGATGTCTGCAGGGACTTGAGGAGTGAGTTGAAACAAGGGCACAGAGACAGGTAACAAACACACTGAGTAGACTGGTACTAGACCACCTGCATTTAAGTCACAGCTCTACGGCATGCTTGTCTTAATCTGTGTCCGTCTGATTTCCCTCCCATGTAATCTCTACCTGTACTTTACTTGGAGGAGCTGCACATTATAAGTACTGGAGGTGCAGGCCATGGACTTGAAGGATCATGAGGCTAGTGATGACCTCAGGTAGGCCATCTTTAGGAAGGGCAGCAAGAATACGATGACTTTAAGGACCGACGTGGAAATGAAATGAGGTTGCCCTTAAAAAAAAAAAAAAACTTGAATAAGAAACTTAAAGTTACGGAGTAGTTAGCATAGGCGGTCATCTTGTCTAAATTACAAGACTGTTGCTGGAAGCTAAGGGCCAAATTGTTGCTGCACTCTTTCTAGCAGCCCACGGCAGAAGGGACTAAAAGTGGGAAAGACTCGGGATCCAGTGTGGGTGAGCAGGGTGACTGGAGCAATGAGAGGAACGTGGGAAGGTGTGTGGAGAGAAGGGAATTCAGACCTGATATAAGATTGTCATTTCCTGAGTGGAAGCCAGGAGATTGCTGTCTTTATTGGCTAGTACAGGGAAGGATGAAGGGCCTGAGGATCCCAGGATGATTGGAAGGGCTAGGTTCTGACTGTGAGCACTGAGAAGAGAATAGAACATACTGAGGTTACACTGTGGGGTGAGGCATTGGGGGGGTGTAGCTGAGGACAGCTGTGAAGGAGAGCCTGTGTAGAGCAGCAGGTCTGTAAAGGGAAGCACACACAGCGCCTAACCTGACAGAAAGCTATTGGATTGCAGCTTACAGTTTCATGTAACAAATGAAGCTGTATTCTGTTGTGTTAATATATTTTTTGGCAGTAAATCAGCTTTCCCTTGGCTTTTGGGAATGTTTTATTTGGACTCAGGTTCATCAGAAGGGTTTTTGTTTTGTTTTGTTTTGTTTTTTTCCCTGTTCCCTCCCTCCCTGTGTTCTCTAGGCCACTTACTGAGGAGGAAATCGTTGACTTACAAGAGAGGCATTATGATTCTATTGCTGAAAAGCAGAAAGACGTGGATAGGAAAATCCAGAGGGAGGTAAGTGGCTGCCCCACTGCTGAAACACATTGTGGGCCCTGTTTGGGGGAGGGGGGCACTCACCTGTGTGTTGCCAACAGTCCCTGACCTCTGTTTACATAAATACAGAGAAAAGTTATTTAAACATGAAAATGCATTCCAACTTACTATAGTTTGATTTCGTAGTAAGAGCTCATGTGATGTCACATGACAACTGTTCAGTACTCTTTAAATGCAGTTCTCAATTCACTAGCAGATATACTAAGCAAGAACCAATACTTTCCTGGGTCAGCAGTCACGTTTAAGTTTTTGTGTGTCTTGAGTTTAGTTGTTCTCAGTGAACCAAGAGCCTTGACCACTCATAATCCTTACATAAATTCATGGGAATGGCCTGTAATTGTGGCTTCAGATCACTAAATTAAAGACATAATCCTTACATAAATTCATGGGAATGGCCTGTAATTGTGGCTTCAGATCACTAAATTAAAGACAATCAGTTGTACTTCATTCTGTGTTTAAAAGCAGCCTTTTGAGCTGGCATGGCCTATGTGCCTATAATTCCCAGCACTTGAGAGGTGCAGGCATTTGAGTTTGTGGCTAGCCTGGGGAACATAGCAAGTTTAAGGACAGCTTAAACTATATAGTGAGACTCTAGTTCAAAATAAAGGTGCTAGGTTCAGTCTACAGTACCAAAAAGAATTTTTTAAAGTTAAAAATAAAGGACAGTGTGTTTACTACCATTTGGGATTTACAAATGTATTCATTTAATCTACACATAATAGCTAAAAAAGAGGTTAGTACTTGATTTAAAATACAGTTTTAATCTAAGGTTACCTTAGATTTAAAATGCAGTAAGTTATCACTAGAGTTCTATGTATGCTATTATGAATGGTAAGAATTTAAATTAGAGAGTAGTCTTTTAATAACAAATACTAATAAAATTGAGAAATGTGTATAGATGTCAGTTAGGTGGAAAGACAAGAATCTGGGAAAAGCAGAGATGTGATTAAACCTGGATTCAAGGCTTTTTTGATATGAGGGCCAAAGCCAATGTTATCAGATGACAAGTACTAAAATGATTCCTGAAAATGAAAGTCAGTACATTTTCTACAGAATTCAATAATGTCTTACATATCATCTGGGGTATTTTATAAAAGAATTTGAAATGAGCAGCTACAAAAATTTGATATGCTTCATAGATGTCAGTTATTTTCAATGATTTGTGTTTTGTTTTATAATCAGAATAGCTGGTTTTCAGAGCAGCTAGACAGGTTCTGGTTTCCGTTAATCCTTATCGTTTTGTTCATGTACAGTTAGCCTTACAAGAGGAGAAGTTAAGACTAGAAGAAGAAGCTTTATACGCTGCCCAGCGTGAAGCAGCCAGGGCAGCAAGGCAGCGAAAGCTCCTGGAGGTGAGGGGGACAGACCCCAGCGCACACCAGGGTTCCTTCTCTCCTTGTTTCCGCTGACAGTCCAAGTTGGCACTTCTCTCCTAGAACCAACCGCTCCTGTTTAGTGGAGGATGTACTTATGCATATATTCTTTGGAATCCCAAAGGCAAATTAATCGATCTTTATCTTCTAGAAGTAACATAAACATGTGCTTGACACTATGTATGTGTAGCTTTAGGTTAGCAGGAGCTGATTCTCGTTTAGCCTGAGGGTGAATTTTAGTGTTCTAAGTTCAAATTCTTTTGGGGAAAGTACTGTGTTTAGAGGACAGATATTTTGAAATTAGCCTTTAATGTAATTTTTCAAGTATTTTATTATATGTTCATGAAGATTTTTAAAAACAGTTTCTTAAATGGTAAGGCTCTTATGCTTAATGTAAGACCAGTGATATGTTTTATGGCTTGCTAGGGGTATTGTTTAATTTTCAATTTTCTATGTGTTTGAGACATTAAATGTTAGTTGAGAAATCTTTTGTATATTATCAGGGAAGACAGATTTACCATCTCTTACCATGATATGGGAATATGTCATTTTCACATACTTGACAACTGACAGGAACAGATTTTTATAGAACTAAGTGTCAGAAACCTTGCTGGGAAGGCTCTTAGTTTAAACTTATATCAGGCATAGGAGAAGGTGGCATTTGAAACCCTCCTTTACAGGTGAGGAAGCTGAAGGGCAGGTCTTGCTGCTGACACACGGGAGAGCCAGAGTTCAGGCGCAGTGGTGCTTAGTCGTAATTCCCTGTGTGTGTGCATTTGCCACCAGTATTCAGTGGTCCAGTGTTCAATAGTACAGAACTCCAAATTCAGATGACTTGAGAACTCCTGTCTTTGTGATTTCTATATGAACTATGTCTTCCTCTCTCTCTCTCTCTCTCTCTCTCTCTCTCTCTCTCTCTCTCTCTCTCTGGGGGTGGGTTTCAGCGCATGCTTTATGGGGAAGCGCCTTTTATAGTACATCCTAAGTAGTGGAAAACTTTATAGTTGACTGTCGCTTTCTATAAACTAATTGTTCTTAATATAGGCATTCTTTTTTACAATAATAATACATTCTCTCTCTACCATGTCTTTGGTTAAAGCAGTGGTCCTCTGCCTGTGGGCCGAGACCCCTTTGGTGATCAAATGATTGCATATCAGATTACCCTGCATATCAGGTGTTTACATTACGATTCATAACAGTAGCAAAATTACAGTTATAAAGTAGCAACAAAAATAATTTTATGATTGGGGTCATCACAACATGAGGAACAGTATAAAGGGTCAAAGCCTTAAGGTTGAGAACCACTGATTAAAGCACCCCAATTTGATGTGTCAGTTTGGGTAATATAGCTTCTCTGTGTTCTGTTTCCATGACTAAACGTCTGCTTTGGGAATACATCATCTGCATATCATCCATGGACCCAGCTATACGGACAGGTGCTGGTTCATTGCTTGTCATAGCAGCTGGGTCTGCTAAGGCAGGACAGTGGCCTTGTGTAATCAACAGGTGGAGAAGCACAAACCAGCACTCATACCAGGAATATACACCTTCAAAGCACAACGTGGACAGCTTTGTAGAATCCTGTGCTGAGTCCCCAGAACAAACCATTGCCATTAAAGTACCCGAGTCAGATCAGCTTTCAGAGCCTTAGATTGTTCCTTATTCCAGCAAAGAGAACTGCAGTGTTGACTTCCCTGCCTTATCCTTCTAGTCAGGGAGTTCTTAGGAGGATCGAGAATGCTAGGGGCACCAGTACACACACGTCTGTTTATATCCACTTCACAACTCTGAATATTCTCAGCATTAAAACATCACAACTGATAAGCTGAGAAAAATTCCGTCCTTAAATCAGAGGAGAGAGATGATGAAGTAATGGTGAAGGAAAATTATTTCAGTGGAATAACGCTAACCTTTTGTTTTTAGAAACTAGGAAAAGAAGGATGTTGGCATTGCATGGGTATTTTATAAGAGAGTAACTTGACATCAAATGATTTTGTATTGCATTGTGTTTCCATAGCAAGAAAAGCAGAGAGTTGCTCAGCACTATCTTTCTAGCAGTGGAGACTATCAAAGGTAAAAGCACTGTGCGTTTGTTTCTTCTTCTATTGTAGCAGAAAGGGATATTTCCAGACACTGTTTGCCTCAAGATGTTTGTAAAATATTCGCATGCTCAAGACCCTGGGTTCCCATGTATACATGTGGCTTACATATATATACAGGCACACACAGACACGCACACAGACACACACACACACACACACACACATAAAATGTATGTGTATGAATATATACACTTACTTGTGTATACACTATACACTTTCCTCTAAGACACTGTTTCAGAATACTGAGAGCATTGGGTTTTTTAAGCTATAAGTGATGATTTATTCAAATTGACTTTGATGCCCTTGTGCAAGTAATATCATCATGCAGAAAGGGATGTGGTACTAGGTTCCTGCAGGTAACCTAGTTGTTGACAGTAACCTTAGTTGTATACTATCTTCCTTAATGAAAAACATGCTATGCTTGTTGGTATAGGGTTATTGTACAGTTCATCTATGAGGACTAGCCTTCACAGTTTGTCAGTCTGTTTTCAGTTTCATGGTAGCATTAAATAAATTAAGACTCGTTGTCACCAGAATATTCTGATTGTCCAACAGTTACAACTTTGGAGAGTCGGCGTCAAGTGAGGGACACCATCGCTGATACAGGTGCTCATTCTCTTGACTCTACTCCTAATGCATTTTTAAAATTCCCTTTTATTACAGTGCAGGACCAGAAGACGACTTTGAATCTTCCATAAGGAATATAAAGTCACAGTACGAAGTTTTTCGGAGTAGTAGTAAGTCTTTAAAATGTTCTCTGAGCCTTATCAGACACTTTTCACCACATTAAGAACTATATTTCTAGAAGTTTGGAAGAACATTAAGATTTAGAGAGACAGTTCTTCCCAAAAAAAGAAAACAAGAAAGTGACTGTTGTGGTCAGAGTCGGGTGACATGTCAGCTCATTGATGTGTGTTCCAGGACTCTCATCTGATGCCACCGTGCTGACACCAAATACCGAAAGCAGCTGTGACCTAATGACCAAAACCAAATCAACCAGTGGGAATGACGACAGCACCTCCTTAGACCTGGAGTGGGAGGATGAAGAAGGTATGTTGCCTCAGTTTCCCTGGAGAGTCACATTCCTGTGTTAGTCCAGATATTGTCTGCCTTGTGTTTCGTGGTATTTAATTGAGTATTTCCAATAATTAGACTTTTTTAAAATAGAGTTTTACTAGCTGTCTTAGTCAGGGTTTCTATTCCTGCACAAACATCATGACCAAGAAGCAAGTTGGGGAGGAAAGGGTTTATTCAGCTTACACTTCCACATGGCTGTTGGTCACCAGAGGAAGTCAGGACTGGAACTCAAGCAGGTCAGGAAGCAGGAGCTGATGCAGAGGCCATGGAGAGATGTTTCTTACTGGCTTGCTTCTCCTGGCTTGCTCAGCCTGCTCTCTTATAGAACCCAAGACTTCCAGCCCAGGGATGGCACCACCCACAAGGGGCCCTCCCTCCTTGATCACTAATTGAGAAAATGCCCCACAGCTGGGTCTCATGGAGGCACTTCCCCAAGTGAAGCTCCCTTCTCTGTGATAACTGCAGCCTGTGTCAAGTTGACACACAAAACTAGCCAGTACACTAGCCTTAGGTGTCAAGGAACTTGCTCTGTAGACCAAGCTAGCCTCAAACTCACAGAGATCCACCTACCTTTGTCTCCTGGGTACTGGGGTTAAAGGCATAAGCTTCAACGCCTGGCTAACAGTTATTTTTTCTTATATTTAGAGAGAGAGTGAGAGTGCACTCGCGCACACATGCTCATGCTTATGATGTGCGTACCACAGATGTGGAGGTCAGAGAACAACTTTGAGAGCATTGGTTCTCTCCTTCCACGATATGGGGCCTAGGGATTAGACTCAGCCCATTCTCCTTGGCAGAAAGCACCTTTACCAGCTCAGCCATCATATCAACCATGACTTAAATTTATTAACAATTATAATCTAATAATCAGTTATTTAGAAAATTACTTAAATTTTTATGTTTTTTGAGATTAAGAAGGCAAATGTTAATTTAAAAAATTGTTTTCCTAACTTAACTCATTTGAATGAAGTTTTCCATTGAAGGATTTCTGCCTCCTTCAGAGCAGTTTAAAGTCAAGTCAGCGACTGTGTGACTCACTATAAATGAACAATTTTACTCTTCAGGGGGTTGTAGAACATAAGCTGTTGTTTAGGTGTAAGTTTGAACTTTAGCTGGTTGTTCTGCCAACCTGTAGTGCTTATATAGACTTAATCTCTCTAAGCAATGATTGCTCGTCCCCAAGAGGGAAGAATAAAGGGTAATTTTTCATGTTTTAAATAAGTGCTAATGTATTACTAAACTCTAAAGTATTTAGCTAGGGAAGGTAATGTAGCTTAAAATCAGAGTGTTTGCCTACCATGTGCAAAGACTTGGATTTGATATATAGCACAAGAAAAAGAAACAATAGAGAAACTGTTTGGGGGAAATGAAAATGGTTGGCACTAACTATATAAAACACCCAGTACAGGGATGGCACACACACGTGCCCAGGATTGTAAAGGAAATTCTGACTTGTTTTCAGCACAACTCCATGATAAAAATATACAATATAAGAAAGAATTAGAGTACAGAACTTAAAGAGAACCACTACGCTTTAAGCAATTCATAGGATGTTGTGATGAAATAGATCTTAGATATCCTTTAATCGTGCTAATTTGTTTTGTCAATTAAAAGACGGACAGGGAACTTGAATAGCTTTATGACAGGCTACGTCAGCTTGTTAAGTCTTCCTGGAGTCCCCTTCCCTAGTCCTGCACTTACCTTAGTGTACGTTTGGATCCCAGTCTCCAGTTCATTCGTACTACTCCGCCATGTGCATGTGCTAATCATATTCATAGATAAGACTGTCCTCGTCCTCACTCAGCTGATTAACACAGTTGTTCAACTAGAGTCGGCAGAGGAAAGAGTCCACTGAAAACCTTCCTTTTGTTTGATATACAATTGCAGCTTCCTTTAGAGAAATTTCAGTCCAAGCAAACAGGTCCCTTCTATACAAATGCATAGGCATATGAATTCTCAGCCCACACAGTTTCTCTGTGGTATAGATGTATGTGTGTGCACATTATGTGTGTCTGTGTGAGTATGGAGGAGGAGGAGGTCAGCCTCAAATGCCCTAGAGCTGTCTGTCTTGTCTCTGGGACCTGGGCTCACTGCTTATGCTAGCTGGCTGTGGGAGCCTTTTGTCTCTGCCTCTTCGGCTCTCAGATTACCATTGCAACCACACTAGGCCTTCTGCATGGCTACTGAAGTTCTCCTGTGTGTGACAAGCAGTTTACCACCTGAGCTATCCGTTTCTCCGACCCCGCTCTTATTTTTATAGTGCTCTCATCTAGTATAATAACTTACTTTATTGATTTTTCGAGACAGGGTTTGTCTGTATAGCCCTGGCTGTCCTAGAACTCACTCTGGAAACCAGGCTGGCCTCGAACTCGGAAATCTGCCTGCCTCTGCCTCCCAAGTGCTGGGATTAAAGGCGTGTGCCACACCCGGCTACTTACTTTATTGAGTTAAGTCTTTGTAATGTTTTCAGGAGTAACAGGCAACAGTGGTAGAGATAAAATACCCTTTTTCCTTTCTTTCCTGTGAGATCTGGTTCTTTAAGGTCAGAAAAGTTTATTGTGCCCCCTATTCCCTATAACCTCTGCCCATCCTAGATTTTAGTTCTTTTACTGATGTCAGTTTGTATTTAGAAATTTAGAACTCCCTGTCCTTTCTCCCCTCCACTTACCCTTTCTACCCTCCATCCACCCCAAGATTTTGGAGACCCACATTACTAATAGTTTTAATACTATTCAGTATTAAATCTAAAACTGGGAAACATCTGCACTCCATTATAGTGGACAGCCAGCTAGCTCGAGAATGCAGACTTTGGGACCACACTGGAGAAATTAAAATGATGTCTTGGTTAGAACGTAGCTGAGCATGAGACTGGCCCAGCCCACAGGGAGCCCTGGAGTTTCAGGCTGTGCTTCCTGGCCGTGTGACCTGGCAGGCGTGCACCTCTCTGCTTCAATGTCTTCTTGTACTCTAAATGGAGCAGATGGTGGTGCTGTACTTAGCCTCACAGGGCTGGCTAATGTACTGGAAGGAAGTGCACTGTGGCAGGGTCCTGGGAAAGCCTGTGTCATCTCTGTAGTGCAGTCTTCGCCTTTCTCCAGGAAATTCAACAGTCATCTGCTGGGAAAGGGCCTTGGCAAAGACACTAGGTGGCCTTAGGAGACCTGGAGTAATGAACTCTGCTCTCTGCTGGGTTGGATTTGTGGCCCTTCAGAAATTTTTTCTTATCAGGAGATTAGTGTTGCAAGTTTTTGTTTGTTTTTTTATCAAAGGCATGATGTGTGTATATCACACCTCAGATTTTTTTCCCTTAAGGAGGCTTCTACAGGACTGGCTCATAGGTTAATTCACAAATCAAGCCTCAGAGTTTAACACGAACAACTGTTATTAAGCTGGCAAATTGTTGTTTTGTTTGTCTGTTTTTCCAGATGGGGTTTCTCTGGGTAGCCCTGGCTGTCCTGGACCTTTCTTTGTAGACCAGGCTGGCCTCGAACTTAGAGACCCACCTACTTATGCCTCCTGGGTGCTGGGATCAAAGGTGTATGTCAGTACCGCTGGCTTAGCTGGCAAGTCTTTTAATACAGCTTTTTATTCTTACTGGGGTTTCTTTCAATGTTCTTAAAATGCTAGGGATGAATAGGATGCTGCCCATGAGAGAGCGCTCCAAGACAGAGGAAGACATCCTGCGGGCAGCACTCAAGCACAGCAGCAAGAAGGGCAGCAACCCCACGTCCGCCTCAGACGACTCCAACGGGCTGGAGTGGGAGAATGACTTTGTCAGTGCTGAGATGGATGACAATGGCAACTCTGAGTACTCCGGGTTTGTGAACCCCGTGTTAGAACTGTCGGATTCTGCCATCAAGCAGTCTGATACCGATCAGCAGATCCGATAGGACGAAACTGTGACCTTACTTACCAAATGTTAAAAATCAACTAGAATGTACAGGTGGCATGCCAAGGCTTTTTGTTAAGGCGGCAAAAAAAAAACACGTGACAAATGCTTGTTTTCCTAGAAGGAGCAGGAGTGGAGGGACAGCTGAGTGCTTCAGTCAGGTGTGACCCTAACATCGGCCTTCTGCGTCCCAGGACTGACCCAGTGACTCTGACATATCAAACACTCAAGCCTTTCTGTTTACCCAGTCCAGTTCTGCATCTGAAGTCTGTAGTAGTTTTACTCTGATTGCTTTACTAAGCCTGTCTTATTATAGAACTAAATCTAAAAGTATTTTTTGTTAATTCTCAGCATATGTACAGGCAGCATGAGGAGGGATGGGTGGATTCTTGGGAAGGCAGATCCCTTCCCAGCAGCACTTCCTTTGGTTATTTTTACTTTTCATGTCTAGTCGGCAGCAGTAATTGGAGATGACCCAGGTGTGCTGATGTGCAGGCTTCTGAACACA
The DNA here is from genome assembly GCA_019843815.1 of Montemys delectorum. Lineage (NCBI taxonomy): Eukaryota > Metazoa > Chordata > Mammalia > Rodentia > Muridae > Montemys > Montemys delectorum. Next base: position 6,722 of record JADRCD010221477.1, on the reverse strand, counting down.
CACATACACACACGCATACACACACACACACACACACACACACACACACACACACACACCTATCCTAAATCCCGCTTCACTCAATCTGAATAAGAGATGACAGGATTAAAGACCTTCCAGAGTTTGGCCACTTTGAGTTGGTAATAATGAAGACTAATGCATAAAAATATGTATTTAAATTTTTTACTTCCTTTTACATGCCATTATATTGGCTTTGAATTGAGATTTTAAGTTTTCACTTTCATTTTTTAAAATTCTATATTTCCAGTGAATGATCTTTGAAAGATTTTTACACAGAACATATTCTGTGAATGATTTAAGAAAACACTAAAATACGGGTATTTCAAAGTACATACACTCCTTTCTGATGTGAAAGGTTCCATTGATTGTACTGCCCTTTCCTTTGCCTTGCAGTGCAAGGGGCTTTGTGGAGGGAACTAATATGCCGGCGTATTGACAACCCGTGTCTGAACCTCCGAGAAGGCCAGGGCTGGGAGATGTGTCCTAACAGCAGTCCTTGGCTGGGCTGAGGGCTGAGTGTCCCTTCAGCAAGCACACTGTATCCTGTCTCCCTTGCAGTTCTCTCTGCAGCAGCGATGGTGCATGCTTTCAACAGTCCAGGATGTCCAGGTAGAAATAGTAAAGTTCTTGCTGTACGTGAAAACTTATGTGGCCCTTTCAATATTGGAACTGCTATACGATGACATCTGTAATTTTGTCATTTTTAAATCTCATACAAATAAATATACTTTGATATGTAAATATGCATTAGGTTATGCTATTATTTATATCTATCTTAAAATTTAAATTGTAGGTGTGTCATGGAAATAATTTAAAGGTACTCTATATTCACATTGCCTGTGTTAATGCTTTTTAAGGTTTATATTACATCAGATGTATATTTTTGGTTTGGCATAAGCTACTGTTGTAATTTTCTTGGCTTTTTGTTCATAAAGAATTTTCTGAAGGAATGGTAACCTCAAGGATTGTGAATAAACATTTTTACATTTAGTGATTTTGCATATCATTGCTTCATAATGGTGTGGGTGGTATGACCCTTGGGGTTAGTTATTTTCTTAAATCAGCTATGAAGATAAGAAGACATAATAGATATGCTTTAATTAGGGTAGGGGATGCGGTTTTGCCAGCCATACTCTGTAACAGGTAGGGACTGGGGATGCTGGGGGAACCTGAGGGCTGGCATCTGCTTTGGCATGTTAATGGCACCTCAGCCTTTTGTCCCAGTCTTGAGACCTCACATCGCTCTGTTTCCCCCTCAAACTGTATATACATTTTGTGTGTCCTTTGATCTTGCTTGGATCTTTTTCACTGAAGACCTGCATAAGAGTGATCACTGATAACCACGTAGCAGAGTCATTATTAAGCTGTCTTGATATCTCCTGTGCCAATGAAATTCATCTAGAACTCTTCAGTTTTGCCTAAGGTAGATTCCTAGAACAAGGGCAAAAAGCAGCCACATTCTTTGTCAAAATGTCACAAGAGCTGTCTCTAGCCCAGCTGCTAATATCGTTTGCCTCTGATGCTTCTTGAGCGGGAGCCTCCGCAGCCCCCAATGCACTCAGCACACTAAACACTACTCTATCTGTCAAGCTCCTGCCTGGATGGCCCAGCTCAACAGCCTTCACTTTCCTAATCCATGTCCCTCCAAAAAGCAGTGTGGTTAGGCTGCTGTAGCCATCCCCACTCCATGGTTCCAACTTCTGTCTCAGTTACTTTTCTATTACTGTGAAGAGACACCATGACCAAGGCAATTTATACAAGAAAAAGTATTTTAGGGGCTCACGTACCGCAGAAAATGTACATCTGATTCACACGTGAGGCAGAGAGCACTGTGACAGGGCATGGGCTCTTGAAACTTCAAAGCCACCCCTAGTGACATACCTCTTCCAACAAGGCTACCAAACACTCTACCAACTGGGGGCCAAATATTCTAGCCTATGAGCCTGGAGGCCATTCTCATTCAAACCACCACAAACATACACATTTAAAAAAAAAAAAATCGTGGGGCGGTGGTGGCGCGCGCCTTTAATCCCAGCACTTGGGAGGCAGAGGCAGGCAGATTTCTGAGTTGAGGCCAGCCTGGTCTCCAGAGTGAGTTCCAGGACAGCCAAGGCTACACAGAGAAACCTTGACTAGAAAAAAACAAAAAAAAAAAAAAAAAAAAAAAAATCACAGGCGAGTTTGGCCAGTTACACAGTGATAGAGCCAGGTAACAAGCCTGAGTGAACTTTCCACAGGTCAGGAGGCTTGCCTTGCGAGGTGGTGTTTGTTCTGGGTCTTAATGGAGCAGGTGGAGAAGCTAGGAGAGCGTGGAAAAGCCTAGGAAAGCAATGAGAAGATGTCCTAAGTTCTTGAGGCAGGAAAAGAAATGTTTTGAGGAGAAAGTGACTGAGGAACTGAAGCATCATGGGTGAGGAGATGGTGTTGGGTGTGGTAGGTGTGATTCGTGGATGCTTCATAGGCTATGGTTAAGATCAAAAGAAAAAACAAATTTCTTGATGTGTAATAGAATGCTCCTGACATTTTGTTGGAAGCTTAGGCCAAATAGTGATCAGCTTTCCATTTCTGAACATTGAAGGCAAGCACGTGCTTACTACTCTCTGTGGGTGGGGTGGAGCTTAAGTTTACAATAGCTACAGAGAGTCAGCCAGTTTAGAGGGAGAATCATAAGGGTTTCCTATTGGACTTGGATATAGGGATAAAAGCAAGGGCTGAATCAGCTATTTCATCCCATGTGTACATTCCACACAGGCAGGACTCAGCGCTGAAGCAGATCTTGGCAGAAAGCCTTGGGATCTCTCCTGGGATGTGGGAGAGCCGTCAGTCAGTCCTTAGAGGAACTGTCAGACCATACAGCCATCATCTGCCTCTGCCAGGAGGCAGTCTTCATCTAACTCCATCACTCCAGTGAAGTATCGAACTGACATCACCCCATTCAGATACAGAGACAACCCATGTCTCCCTGGCCACAGTGGGCTCCTCAAGAGCATAAACATACACTACTCTATGATTCTGCTTCTGTCTCCTGTCATTTGGCCTCCTTGCTTCAGTGACATCTTAAGAGCATCCCTGAGAATGACTCCAAGCTCCCAACTGTTTTGCGCTGTGCAAATGATAAATGTTTGGGTAAACCTATGGTTATTTGAAAGCCAGCCTAGCAGCTGTAGCTCTACCTGACAATAACATTTTGCTTCTGACTGACTTAGTCAGAGCAGTGGGAAGAATAGACTTGGCGAAGTGAACGTTTTTCTTGGGAAAGTTAAGTATTTCCACAGGAGTATCAAAAGGTGTTTGCGTCTGTCTGCCATTCAAGGAAGAGGTGTGGCTCTAAGTTTGAGGATTCTTGGTAGATATATACTTGTCTGGCTGCTGCCACTAAATACCATAACAAAAGCAACTTGAGGGCAAAAGGGTTTATTCTGGTTCATAGTCAAGTATGCAATCCATGGCAAGGACATCTTGGCTACAGAGGTTTGAAGCAGAAGGATACATTGTGCCCACAGTCAGGAAGCAGAGAATGATGATGGCTGGTCCTCAGCTAGCTTTCTCCTGTCCAAGACCCCACCCCCTCAAACTGTACCATCCACAGGTAAGGTGCGGATTCCCTTCCCTATCTAGATCATCCCTTATGGATGTGCCCCAAGGGCCTGTCTCCTTGGTGATTCTAGATCCTGTCAAATTGACATTGACCACAACAGTAAGTGGGTGGTATTTTAAGTCATAGTAGATGAGTTTCCCCCAGGCAAGTACAGGCAGAGAAGACAACCCGGCTTCTCTTGGGGTGTGTGTGGGGGGAGGGGGTAAAAAGGCACCTAGAAATGCAGATACAGAGTTTGAGAGTGAGGTCACTGGCGTCACGGGCAACCCTAGGGAACAGCAAGACTGGTGGATGATGTATGTTAGACAAATGAAGAGGGAGGTGAAGAAGAAAGAAGTGTAGATATTTACAAAGTTTTCCTTTCAGAGAAGTGGGGTAGTTGGAGGGGATGAGGAGTTATGTGATGGATCTTACAGAAGATTCTGCAGTTTACCTCTGTCTTAGTCAGGGTTTCCACTCCTGCACAAACATCATGACCAAGAAGCAAGTTGGGGAGGAAAGGGTTTATTCAGCTTACACTTCCACATGGCTGTTGGTCACCAGAGGAAGTCAGGACTGGAACTCAAGCAGGTCAGGAAGCAGGAGCTGATGCAGAGGCCATGGAGAGATGTTTCTTACTGGCTTGCTTCTCCTGGCTTGCTCAGCCTGCTCTCTTATAGAACCCAAGACTTCCAGCCCAGGGATGGCACCACCCACAAGGGGCCCTACCCCCTTGATCACTAATTGAGAAAATGCCCCACAGCTGGATCTCATGAAGGTACTTCCCCAACTGAAACTCCCTTCTCTGTGATAACTGCAGCCTGTGTCAAGTTGACACACAAAACCAGCCAGTACAATTGACCCCTTGTCAACTTGACACACAAACACATCACTATTAAGCCTCAACCCTTTCTTATTCATCCCCAAGATCTAAAGTCCCACAGTCTTTACATATTAAAAGTTCAATCAATTTAAAATGTCCAATATCTTTTAAAATTCAAAGTTTCTTATCTGTGGGCTCCACTAAAGTACTTTCTTCCTTCAAGAGGGAAAAATATCAGGGCACAGTCACAATCAAAAGCAAAACCAATGTCTGGGATCCAACTCACGATCTTGTAGGCTCCTCCAAGGGCTTTGGTCACTTCTCCAGCTCTGCCCTTTGTAGCACACATCTTGTCTTCTAGGCTCCAGATGCCTGTACTCCACTGCTGCTGCTGTTCTTGGTGGTCATTGCATGATACAGGCATTCCCAAAACACTGCTGTCTTTCACTGCAACTAGGCCTTACCATTAGTCTTTCAGACTGTCTTCATGGTGCCAAGCCTCAACTCCTTTGCATGACCCCTTCAGTCCTGGGTCATCAATTGCAAACCAATGGCCTTTCATCGCCTCTCACTATGCCAAGCCTCAGCTGTTCTTCATGACCCTTTCATGCCTTCAAAACCAGTACCACCTGGGTGACTCTTACACATTAGCAAGTCCTGCTGCAGCACAAGGTACAACCTTGGCTATCTCTGGAACACAACCTCTTTGTGCTCTCAGAAAACACTTCCCAGAAGATGTCACCTCAGTGATGCTGGTCTCTTCTTAATCACCGCTAATTTCTTAGCTCCAGCTAACCAGCATCAATAGTCCCAGTAATGCAAAGTTTTCACTTTAGTAGTTCTGGTATCTTGTTAATCACAGCTGATACTTCAGCCCCAGCTAACCAAAACCACAGAATCTTCACAGTCAAAACAACATGGCCCTGATAAGAGTCTTTAATCTACCCTCTGAAATTTCACAAGCCAGGCCTCCATCTCTGACTGTTCTCAACATGATCTTCCAAGCTCCTACAGAACATCCCACATAGTTCTTAACAACCAGTGGCTCTTCTAGCTCAAAGTTCCAAAGTCCTTCCACAGTCCTCCCCAAAACATGGTCAGGTTGTCACAGGAATACCCCAGTATGTTGGTACCAATTTGTCTTAGTCAGGGTTTCTATTCCTGCACAAACATCATGACCAAGAAGCAAGTTGGGGAGGAAAGGGTTTATTCAGCTTACACTTCCACATGGCTGTTGGTCACCAGAGGAAGTCAGGACTGGAACTCAAGCAGGTCAGGAAGCAGGAGCTGATGCAGAGGTGTACTGGCTGGTTTTGAGTGTCAACTTGACACAGGCTGGAGTTATCACAGAGAAGTGAACTTCAGTTGGGGAAGTGCCTCCATGAGATCCAGCTGTGGGGCATTTTCTCAATTAGTGATCAAGGGGGTAGGGCCCCTTGTGGGTGGTGCCATCCCTGGGCTGGAAGTCTTGAGTTCTATAAGAGAGCAGGCTGAGCAAGCCAGGAGAAGCAAGCCAGTAAGGAACATCACTCCATGGCCTCTGCATCAGCTCCTGCTTCCTGACCTGCTTAAGTTCCAGTCCTGACTTCCTCTGGTGATCAACAGCCATGTGGAAGTAAGCTGAATAAACCCTTTCTTCTCCAACTTGCTTCATGGTCATGATGTTTGTGCAGGAATAGAAACCCTGACTAAGACAAGAGGCCATGGAGAGATGTTTCTTACTGGCTTGCTTCCCCTGGCTTGCTCAGCCTGCTCTCTTATAGAACCCAAGACTTCCAGCCCAGGGATGGCACCACCCACAAGGAGCCCTACCCCCTTGATCACTAATTGAGAAAATGCCCCACAGCTGGATCTCATGGAGGCACTTCCCCAACTGAAGTTCCCTTCTCTGTGATAACTCCAGCCTGTGTCAAGTTGACACACAAAACCAGCCAGTACAACCTCTAAAAGGACATCATTTGAAATTGTACCTTTTTTTTCTTCAGAAATTGGATAAATGTATTCCAGCAGAGGACAGACTTTGTCTTTTACTTTAGATACAGATACCCCAATCATAGTTTATTAACAAACATCTAACAAGATACCATATTGAGGACTGGAGAGGTGGCTCAATGGTTAAGACACTCGCTGCTTTTCCAGAGTACCTAGATTTAATTCCCACCACCCACATGGCAGCACCATCTGCAGCTCCAGTTCTGAGGAATCCGACACCTTCACAGACAAACATGCAGGCGAAGCATCAATGCACATAAAAAATAAATTGTTTAAAAAAGAAGCCTGTTTCTTTCTGTTTTTTTTTTT